>DWHO01000131.1:0-26276 GCA_018247575.1 Eurytides lysithous rurik | reverse complement strand
GTCTGTATTACTGTGTTGCTAATATAAAAATATCTTATGTGGAAAATAATGAAGTTAAAATTTTCGAAATTTCAAATTTATAACCCACATTTACGAAAGAATTTAATCAGGCTTAAATAAAAAGAAAACAAATTTAAATTTTACGGTAATTTTATATTGCAAAAATGTCCACGCGTGGGCCAAAGTGAATGCCAGCGGTACAGACGCTTTGAAATGAATTATTGCCCTCTATCACTGGTTTGTCAAATTATTGATGCGGTGGTTTGAATCACGTTTGAATTGAAGTGCGAAGCTTCGCATTTACTTTTATTTGTGTGGTGTTGTTTCTTAATCATAATAAAGTTTAAATGAACGCATAAATTGTGTATACAAAATTCGTGACAATATTGTGACGTTTATTGTGAAAATAGTTAATCATGGTATTGGCTGAAAGAAGTAGTGATGTTCGAAACGGAAAGCGATCAAGAGGGCCGAGCCCTAATGGCCATGGAAGCCCAGATTCCAGCTCAGAAGATGAGAATGGTATGAATATTAAAGAAATTTTGGTATATTTGTATAATGGGAGTTCGGATGATTATTTATCGATTGCATGTAAAGTATTAAATAGTCAACAATGTACTTACAAATATTTTATCATCTTTTAGATACTTAACAATTAAAAAGATCAGCCTTTGTGTTTAATTCGCGTTGTAATCATAATTTTAGCAATCTCATATCATGCTTTATTTTTTATGCTTTTCATCATCTGCCTACATGCTGCGTTCTCATCATCAACTCATATAATACGAAACCAAGCAGTAGTACCATTTGCAGCTGAGAAAATAAGAGTGGGCCGTGATTATCAGGCAGTGTGTCCAGAACTGGAACCAGTAGAACAACGTCGGCCTGACCAAATTTCAGATAGAGCTTTACTAGTTTGGTCACCAACATCTGATATATCAGACATTAAATGTGAGTACTATAACACAAATCATTTTATTGTCTGATCATATCCTATATTTTTAAACTATATATGAACAATATGTTGTTTTAGTGGATGAATATATTACAACAGCCAAGGAAAAGTATGGTTATAATGGAGAACAAGCTTTAGGAATGTTATTTTGGCATAAGCATGATCTCAATCGTGCATCTATGGATCTTGCCAACTTCACACCTTTTCCAGATGAGTGGACAGTGGAAGATAAAGTGCTTTTTGAACAAGCTTTTCAATTTCATGGCAAAAGCTTTCACAGAATAAGGCAAATGGTGCATACCACATAAAATATTTCTTTCTGTTATAATATACTATTGGATTTTTTACCTTTGTTGCCTTTTTTCTTCAGCTACCAGACAAATCAATTGCTTCTTTAGTGAAATATTATTATTCTTGGAAGAAATCAAGAGCTCGTACTTCACTGATGGATGTTGTTGGTGAAGGTCGTAATGCTACTAGTTCAGGTACAGGAAAAAGGGAGTCTGGAGCGGGCTCTGAACCAGGAGGGTCTGACAAAGAGTCAGATAATGATGAAAAGGTATGTATCATTTATCTATAACACAACACAAATAAATTTGTTTTGCTCTATTTTTGTATGCTAATTTTTACAATTATATGGATAAGATTTTGGATTCAATTTTTTTTTGTACATACATATCATTATAAAGAAAAGCTATAGTATCTGGATTGTCCAATATTATGGAATAACCATATAGTGAGTAAATAGAAATGCAGAGTAGATTAAATAAACATTTTTTTTTATATAGCAGTAACATCAATTGTCCATTATTGGATGGATTTTCCTTTTAACTTTATTGACCATATGATCTCTGCACATAGACAATGTTTTCAGCTAGATTTGAGTTTAATGTAACTTTGACCTATTAAGTATTTAGAATTATATTTTCTTATTGCTATGTTATGATGGACTTTGCTATGTTGGATATGACAGAAGTGGACTATCCACCGAGGTATAGTCCGTGGAGGCAAGTCCCTTGGGCCAGGTGGTTCCTCACTCCGCACCGGACAACAGGGCGAGGTGGGTGTAAAGCTTCCCCACAACAAGTACGACTGTGGTTACACCATAATGAAGTAGATCTATGTTAAATGTCTTCTCAGATGTTTCGGCAAAATTCTCTGCTATGTAATTGTTTATTGTCATCTATTGATGTTTACTAAATGTCCTAGCTGAATTTGATTGTCTATCCCTTCTTTTTATTATACTATGCCAAGTATAACCACCACATGCACTATTTTGGCTGTAAATAAAGTTAGAATTATGAGTTTATTTTGTTTCTTTGCTTATAAGCTCATTCTTAAATGTTGTAAAACCATTATATTCATGTTCTTGTGAATATTACATCTTCATTTCATTCATTAATTTTTTTGTTCCATGAAATGTTTTTTAAGATCAATTTATATTTTTTATGTTTGCCATATGCTTAGTCATTACATTACTTTATTTTAGTTTTGCTGCTTGTTGACTTTGCTTTTTATTTTAAGTTTGACTGCTCTGCATTTTTATATACCACTGGTACTTTATTCATATGTAGATTTTTTTTATTATGGCTGTTTTAAAGATCTGTATTGTGCAGTAAGACCTCATCTGTTCCAAATTAAGTCCATTGAATTGTAAAATAAATTTATTGAATTTACTATGCAATTGAATTTTTTAAATGTTATTTAACCCTTTTTTGAAACAGGAGAGGATCTTATCATTGTGTTAGATGCTAGGTGATACAGAACTGTACTAATTTTTTTACATGTTTCAGAATATTTTTATAATTTTATAGCATATTCGGCCATTATTGTATCATAAGCTAACAAAATTATTCAAAATTATACACGCAATGATTGTTTCCTTGTCCTATTCCCTAAACACACTGTGTTCCCGCATGCTTCCTTTAACGGCCCCCTTAAGAACTAAACCTCCATGTTGTGGACCTTAATGTGTGCAGAATATCATTTTCATAATGTGAATGGGTTATTAAACGAAGTGTGTGAGGAGTCACGATGACGTTTGTCCTGTAATAGGAGTGTACTTAGGTTTGTGTTGGTAAGAGGTTAGAATGTAAAATGTTCAATTGGGGTTTAGGGCGAGGGAGGCGGCGAGGGTCCGGGAAAATGGTGCACCGTTTGCGGCATTCAGTGCACACAAACAACGGTGCACAACTCGCAGAAGTTGTGCCAGGCATGCCTCGTGCACGCCAGGTCGGTAACGTAACAATTTCCATTTCGAAGCAATTATCCCTTTCGATCATTGCATGTTATAACATAACCCAAAGAGTTTACCTAGGAGATTTGACGATCTTGTATAGTATTAAAATAGTATTATAGTATTAAATATGAATGTTAATTCATAAGAATTTGTTCAAATACCTACTCCGAGTATAGTATAGTTGACCTTATGTATATGAGGCCTTTAATTATCCATCTTAAACTTGGAATCGATCAGTTTTAAACCGATAAGACGAAAGCCGTATAGTTTCTTGAACCTTGGCGGTAATGTGACAGACGAACGGGGACGATGAGGCCGCTCTGCGGTCCGTCTGGGAGACGCGGTCCCGGCTCGAAACAGCAACGGTACAAGCATCGATTGCCTCGTGGCATTTACATCAATCACGACGATCTCGTCGCCATGGCAACCGGTCCACAGCCCGGTGACCCGCCGCAGCCGGGCCTTATCAATCAGGGCGAGGCTATGCTTAAAGCGATGGACAGAGAGATCATATCGCTCAAGAGACAAGTAAGATGCAACCCGCCTCAATGTCTCTGTTTAGCGTTGCAACCGACACATTCTCATCCTTACGTTGACACGGTGCGCCATCGAATTTATAACGATTCAACGCTTAATCTAGAATGGATGGGACAAATTGTTTGTTTGATGTAATGTGAGAATGTGGTAAACGAGTTTTTTTTCTTAACTAACATTAGCCAATAGAGAATCATTTATTGTCATGACAATATCATTCGGTCGACAAAATGTTATTCTGCACACATTTTCATAGCGATTACCGCGATTTTAGCGTTTTTTTGCTTTATCCAAACACTACATAGAAATAGTATATCCAAGTTTCCTTTTGTTTTGGTAGAATTTGGATAATCCAGATGCAATGTTTCTTTCTTCGTAATATTTATCATTTAAGCCGCTGCCCTTAGTTGCTTCTGTTAAAATCTAAGGGGCTGCGTCGCTCATAGTTGTTTTCGTGCAGGTTCAACAAAATAAACAGCAGTTAAGTGCCATGAAACGGAAAGTAGGAGATACCGGAGTAGAGGAGCTCAGACCCGGTGAGCCACCAGCGAAAATCAATTCTCGTTGGACCAATGATGAATTGCTTATGGCAGTAACAGCAGTTAGAAAGTATGGTATGTGTAATATATATATACATTATTACAAAATCACTTTGACCATAAACATACTTTATAGATATGTTTATCGTCAGGCATGAATATTTTTTTAAAGTGTTTAGGACTTCTGCAGCTGAATACAATAAGTCTTAGGAAGTGATTCACTTGTTACTACAATAAAAACCTTATACTAATAAGGACAGGAAACTAACTTATTTTTTTTAATGCAGGTAAAGATTTCCAAGCCATCGCCGAGACACTTGGCACGAAAACTGAAGCACATGTCCGCACATTTTTTATATCATATCGACGCCGTTTCAATTTAGATGCGGTACTGCGTGAACACGAGGCCGATCGCGGAAATGCTAATCATATACAATCTGGTAATTATTATTATTATAAATCTGATAATTAATATTTATTTTGGGTTTTTGATCCTGTCATAATTGTAACCATTTTTACTAAAGATATATATTGATGAAAATATACAGTTATGGCATGTATAATTTCATTCATATAAACAAATATCAAAAATGTCCATTGTAAATCAAATATTATATTCACCATATTATAAAATAAGTTTTTTAATCGATTCTGCACAATTAATCAAATGAAAGTACCTGTTAATCTATGCCCATCATTATTTATAAATGTTTAATAATTGGCAAATTCAAATGTTTTTAAATTAGGTAATACAAGCACAGAAGCAGGTGATAATGAATCTGCTAATACCAATGGCAATAATAGCGCTGGTTCACCACAGGCTACTACAAAGGAGGAAAAGGTATGATCACTAAATTAACTATTTTTTTTTCATGGTTTTGTATATGTAAAAAGAATATACTTTCATGATTATGTTCATTTAAAAGAATAATTTTTTTTTAATTTTCTAAAAAATAATAATAAATGATTTATTACACTTACATATTACACTTAAATTGAATGATTATTAAAATATGTTGTACATTTTGATATATCATGAATATTTAAAATTTAAACCATAATAAAAACATTAATTGAACATTTAATTTCTTAATATGTATAATTATATATACATTAATGTGTGCATTAGTGTGGATTTGGCATAGTTTGGTGTTAGTTTGTATAGACAAGAAGGGCAGATACCAAAAATATAAATATGATATTTATTTGAAATAAAGAGGGCATTAATTTCTTACATGAATTTAAGATATTAATTCAAGATATCGCCCTTCGAACTAGAACTGCTAATGCTTACACATCGCACAGCAGAATAACTGGCAAAAAGAAACCTACTACTTTCAATGTGACATTACTGATTTGAAAAATAAAATGTTACATAAAAACCAAAATATTTGATGTAGTAGTAAATAGTAATAAGATAGTAAGATATAAGATAGAGAGATAATTCTTAAGAAGAAATAATTTCCATTATGTCTATACTTAAAATTTTTGGTGACTACCAGTAAAATTGTGTTTTGCATATAGTTTTAATAAACTAAAAATAAATTTAAATAATATAAGAATTAGAATTTGTTTTTCTTTTTTGCATGCTGTGTCCGCTTTAAAAGTTTGTAACATTTATTTTGAATAATTAGGTTTAAGTTATTTTGTTGATTTATTGTAGACAAACGATGATGGACTTTGATAAATTAAAAAAAAAGACTAAATTTTTACATGTGATAAAAAAAATAAAAACTTAAAATACATGTCTTAACCACTTGTATGTCCCTGTGCTGTAGTACCAGAAGTTTCAAAATGGAAATTGTAAACAAATATTTTTATTCGTTCTATATACGATGACGTAAACAAAGTTATTTTTTATTTTGAAATTGTACTTGTAGTTTACACTTTTTATGAACGTTTTTAACGTTATACAGCTTTTAGGCACGATAAATGTTTATTTCGTGCGGAATTTTGCCGCCAAAAACGATCCGCGACTTCCAGACGTTCAAGTGGTATGAGGGATTTTGCACAAATATATGCATTATTATTTATATTATCATGATTATTAAAATATTTTTTGATTACATATAGACGGAGGTTGACAGTGAGGGAGTTGCCATTGGGGCTTCTGCAGAGCAAGGCGGACCTCCAACTACACCCCCAAAGCATAAGTCAGCTAAGTGATGTAAGCCTGTACCCACCAAGCATTCAAGATGAAACACATGATATATTTGACATATTATGTACATTCAAAACCCTCATTACCTGTGATGTGAGCACATTTCTCAAAAAACCATATAGAGATAGAACTCATGTAGTAATGTCTTGTGTAAAACTTCATTGTAATGAATAATACTTTGAAAAATTTAAACAGCACATAATAATTATAATTTTATGCATCCAATATAACTCATAATAGATGAGGTCTTTTTACATGTAAATTAATTTTTTACTACTTGGCTTACAATTTATGTCTACGTGAATACAAAATGTGGGTATTGTGTAAATTGTTATAAAAAGGTGACTAACAGTTTTCGCATAGATTGATAAAAACATTTTTGCTATTATATGCATATACTACAAAGTATAAATTTCAGATTTGCAGAAAAAATCACGAAGGAATTATTTAGTCTACTTCTTTTAACTATAGACCATTCCATTATTTACCATGTAACTTTAAGTGTTATTGTAAAAACAAAAACAAAATTATCAATATGACCCACTCATAATGCATTTCTGATGTTTTATTAAGTGACACATTTTCTATTATAAAAAAGAATGTTTGTTAAGGAAGAAAAAACTTTTTTTCTCTTAATATTATTTTCAGTCTCAATTTATTAACTTAAACTATAATATATAAATACTTTTAATGAAGCAAAATTTAGAAAAATAAAAGATCTAGGTTTGTTAACAAAAGTTAAGTGGTATACGCAATTAAAGCTTATGATCTATGTAAATATATATAAGGCATGCTGATAGAAATAAGATTTTTAAAATGTTTGCAGGAACAATATATTGTAAATACTAGTTTGCATATGCTTCTTAAAATATTTCTAAGCAAACTAACTTATTATTGTAATATCCAAACCTGAATTAGAGAGAATTTCACATGAAATAACTGTACTACTACTATTGACTGTCAAGTAGCAATGTTTATGAGTTAAATTTACTTATATGTGTTACTGCCAAACTATTGGCATTTAAAAAGAAATGGTGTTTGCAGTACTTCAATGATATTAATATTAAAAGATTTACAGTTAGGGACAATTTATTTTCAATATTTTTATATGCACCATGTGTTTCCACTCTTAAATTGTAATTATACTTCTTTTGCTTACCAAACTTAGTTCTTACGAAATTTATTTTTCGGTTTGCTGAATCCACATAGTTAAGAATATAGGATTAATTAATTCTAGCTAGCAATAATATTAATAAAAACCCTTTGATAGGTTACTTTTTGACAATATAATTTTTATCACAGTTAATAAAATTAGGAACAATTTGGCATGCAAAGTACATGAAATTTAAAAAGTTATTTTTTAGATCATAATAATCTTATGTCATTAACGCGAAGTCGTGTTATATATGACAGAAAGATTTAATGTTTGTGGCAGTGAGTGCCATGCATGTTAGGTAAAATTACAAAAATAAAAAATTTACCTTTATCTAAATCCATGTGGACAATGCTGGGCGTAAAATCGAGTATTCAATATACTTTGTTGTGCATGCAGTTCAAAGGATTTTAAGAGACCAGAAAAAAAAACATGTTATTTAAAAAATTAAACAGCGGTCTGTTTTATTATCAGTATATTATTCAATATAATGTTCTATTATTAGTTCTGATTATGACCGAAATTGTCCGAGCATCTACTGTTGTTATTTATGATTTGATTATTTAATTTATGTTTCTAATTTTTAATATGGCATTATATTGATCTCTCTATAATATATAATATAAAATTTTCATAACTTTTATACTAGCAGTATATTAATTCCACTTGCCTTATGTAATAGTTCACATATACTCGCATATAAAGAAGGAATATAATTTTAGTGGTAGGTATTCTAGCATTATTGTAAGGATGTTTGGCTAAGCAATGATATGGCAAATTATCATAACATAAAAAGGAGAGTAATAATTAGAAACCTACAATTACATTTTAAAATAAACTTGTCCATTTGCATCTAGTTTTATAATATAACTAGAAACAGTTCTTATGCAGTACGACTACATTAAAATAGGTAAATACAAAAGTACTATTAACATTATATGTCAAAGTGATCATTAATTCTGAGTGAAGTTTTCTGAACATTTAATTTTATAATATAATTTTTTATTGTATGTAGGCAATGATATAGGGATAATAATGAGTAATATTGAATATATTGACAATATTTTTGTACACCTTAAAGACATCTCAAATTTTAGGGAATATAAGAAATGTGTGAAATATTTGAATGTTAATTCATAGTAATAACCATTTAATTTAACTATAATGTGTCCTTGTTTAGTTTAGTTCAATAATGGATTTTTGTATTTGAGACCTTTATGGCATAATCGTTGATACTAGTTTTTTAACCAACACATCACGAAAGGATAATTGATTTTATCACTCATTACTGATTTTAATATGTTACCGATGAAAGGAATTTTTCCAATAGGATCTTTATTGTTGTAAATATTAGCAATATCTTTAAAGATAAACAAGCAGTAATGTTATTCCTAATCAGAGTAATGATTACCTTGTACTTGGCTTTGTTTTTCCAATGTCTTATTTGCATTTTTTTTCTTTAGTACAATATCTCGACCCTGGAAAGCAAAAACGTAGTAAATTTTGTTAATTACATCGTTAAATCAGTAAATTAAACCGTGTTGATTGGTGTATATCTGGTAAATTGTACTATGCATTTTGTCCTGGTAATAAATACATATACTCCATGGAATGTGCTGCTGATATTAGATTGTTAACAGGGAACATTTTTGAGAATTCTAAAGCTTGGTTTTGTAGATAATATCATTGGTATATTTTTCTGCAACACCAAGCACTTTCCAGTGTTATAAAGAATATGAAAGACGCATAAAGCTATAGATATTTTATTTTCATTTACAGAATAATATATCGGGCATCATAAAATCATATTTTTAATCTTAGTGCGAAGGATCACTTCAATTGTGCCGTTGATTTTTATTGAAAATACTGTACAATCAAAAAATATTATTGTCTAAAAAATTGGCTAGTAAAATTTCTTACCGCGTATATGTTATATGTTGCGGGTAACACATTATTACGTCCGCCTAAGCTTTGTTTCAGACCAAATGTCTAGTTCTGGTATTGCAATTTATATTTTTTTTTAATTTGTGAACTGGTGATTTATTTCTTCTTGGCCATAAGTTTGAATAGTTTTTTTTTTATTCAAACGACAAATAACACCAATGACATCTGCGACTTGGTTTGAAATAGCTACAAAATTTAGCTAAGCAATATTTCAAAGCCTTAATTATATAGTTTTACAGTTAAGTTTCTTTTACATTGATCATTGTTTTTGTATACGTAACGTTGGAGTCACTTGGGTCTATGCTTTTTAATCTTAGACTTGAATTTCTTGTAGCAAAGATATTTTTTTTAAATATTGCGATCTATATAAAGGCAAACGTCTAACTTATTCAAGTGAGATAAGTTGACCTAATCGCTCCAAAGAAATCCACAAAATGAAGTCATCTATTTATTGATGGTAATTAGTGCTAGATGGAATTTGTTGCAGAATTAAATTATTTTTGTTAGGGTTTACGTTATTTGTATATTAAGCATAGAAATTGATAAAATGAAGTGTTTTTTTATTTGTTAAGTTAGGCTCAATATTTAAAATGTCTCAGTTCTGTCGAGTGTGATGGAGCTTTTTACGAAATATTTTAGTACTGTGTATTCGAAATTCAGGTTTCCATATAAGTATATTTAATAAATTAAGTCTTGGCTAAATATTGTGTTTTTATTTTTTGCCGGCCTATTTAGCAGCGGGGGCAGCTGCGCGGCTCTACCACCGTAAGTCTTTCGAATTTTGAATGTTTTATGAAAATAAATATGCACTATTTCGAATTAGAATTATTTTTAAATATTAAAGAAGACCGATTTACGATTATGAGTCATTCTTTGAAAATATGCAATTCGGTGAGATTTTTAAGAAAAATAAAAATTAATAAAATTTGATAACAGGTCTCGCTGGTGATGGGAACTGATGGGACCGCTAATTTCTTGTAAATTAAATCATGTAATGTATGGTAATGAGGTTTTTTTCTGGGAATTTATGCAAAAAGATTTTTTTGCTACCAGTTTCGGATTTTGGGACATTCACGGTAACGATGCTTGGCGGCTTTTTTTTTAACAATTTTTTTATAAGAAATATCTTAAAATTACACAAATAAACAACGTAACATAAAGTTATATCTCCCATAAATATAGATACATCGATAATATTTTATATAAAATCTTATAATGCATCGAATAATTGTCCGGACGCCGAAATTTTCCATATTTTCAAAGAAACAGCCTTATCGCGTTGCGTCGGTGCGATTCTGCGTCAAATTAGATAGGTATTCGAACTATTAAAAATTTGAATATAACCAAAAGGTTCTTTTCGAAAATGAAATGAAATGAAAATACAAATGTAGAAGACAGAAAAAGAAGTGCTCCGCGAACTGTTAGGACTTCAGCAGTGATAAAACTATGATGGCTTGTTTCCAAAGAAATCCCCTGCGTAAGCAGAAACTGTTGGTTTCAGATGGGTTTAGCAGAAAACCGGTGAAAAGGGTATTGAATAGACTTAGGACTTCGACTTTATCGAAGGAAAGAGAAAATTGTTTGGATGGCTTTTAATGGACCTGAAATTGAAAAGATCACGCGTATTGTTGAAGCGGTACACGGGGAAAAACACCGGAAATTCCTTTTTCGATACGCCCACAACAGTGAAGAAGCGGCATTCCGCGTACCAGCGAGGCCATTTTCTATCGTCACTCATAGTTTAGCTGGGAGTCTCTCTATCCACTCGTCTCGCTATTTTTGTGAGAAAGGTATCAAAATACAATCGTCACAAACCTTGACCTCATTGTCATACCATGTTCAATAACAGACACTGGGTATTCCGGCAAGATTCTGCGCCAGCTCATAAGGCAAAAAGCATGCAAAACTGGCTGGCGGCGCGTGATATTGACTTCATCTGACACGAAGACTGGTCCTCCTCCAGTCCAGATTTAAATCCGTTTATAAAATATAGCAACACTAGGAGGAAAAGGCCTGCTCAAAGCCTCATCCTGATTTTTTAAAAAAAATAAATTGATATTCATTCAAAGTATTCAGTCTTGATTTTATTTCAATCTTTTTAATTCTTTTGACTGCAGTATCACTGTAAATACATTACGCTTTTTTATTATTATTGATTTTTGATGATTCATTGTGAATTAGTATTTTTTTAGAAGTTTTTCACATACAAATAAATTATTACATAGTGCTCTCGCGTAAAAAAACATTGTGATTTTTTTAATATAAAAGGATGTATGAATGAAGTTCTGCTATGTTATTATTAAATTATCAAAAGCAAAAGTAAAGTACAACATATATAAATCTGCCTCTGTGACATACCGCCACGCGTTTCAGCAGTGTGCAGTTTTCTTCACGACATTATCGTTTCCCGAACATGTGGCAGATGTTTAGTTTTTGTTACAATTACTACGATGGTTGGGTTAGTTGGGATAATTTAAAACGCATTTTTAATAAAATCATGCTAAGAAAAGGGGAACATTCATATTTATTTTAATTTTGATGAGAGAGCACGAATCTATAGACTTCGGATTATGTCGGATTTATTTACATACAAATCTGAATATATAGAGATACTTATTTGCACAAAAAAAATTCAAACATAATATGTAAACAGACAAAGATATCAATGGTAGTACAAAGGGCGGCCTTATCGTTAAAATAATTTTTTTACAGACAACCTCTCAAAATATAGAAGTATATTACATTAGTAAAGTGATATATTATATTACTTTATTAATATAATATACTTTAAATATAGAAACAATGGAAAAACTTATGCCGATAAGCTGCTCCATTGCTGCCTGAAAGGACAAACCTTTGCATTATACCTAATGAACAAACCTACACTATTGCATTTATAATATAGGCTTTATGACGGTATTCTGCAAGACTGCGATAGTTCTTTGGAATGCAACAGCCAAATCCGTTGCTTAGCTCTATCATTACAATTAAGATATACAGAAAAAATTCTTGTCCTTTTAAATCATATGGGTTCGAATTAGGAAAGCTTCAACAATTTTTAATAATACTTTAGTAAGGTGTGACAGTCAAAGTAAATTCGGAAAGAGAAATATCCAAAAATAAGCAGCTGCACTATAAATACAAAGCAATCACGTTAAATCTCTTAAATAAATAGCAAATATATATATATATTTTAAAAGCTTGTCGCTGAATGACTTTCTAAAAAGGAAGTCGAAAACAAAAATTACTTTATATTTGACTTTAAAGACCTTAACATTTAAAATGTCTGAAAATGTCAAGAAAAAGTTGTATGAAGAAGGATATCAAAGCTTTATCGATGTTCAATAGAAGAATTAAGTTCCTCTTAAGTGTCAACGTCATTATTTCAACGATGAGCAAATGTAAATATGACATATATTTCCGTTATTTATTGAAGTTTTATTAAAAATATATTTATTTGTTTTTTTTATATTGTCACGCAGTAGTAGAGAATATGTCTTCAAAAGTTATCTACGTTGCTGGATTGGGACTTCTGCGTTCTGCTGCACCAGAAGATGCAGCCGCGATATTTGAGTTAGTTAATGAATCGATGACTGATAATTTTCGAATATACAAGTCTAGAGATATACTTTCTTTAATGTAAGTTTAAATTATGCTATATGCCCTAATGTATTGTTTTTGTTGGGAGAGAAAGTGAAGAGACGAGCCAGATCTCAGTCTATAACAATCCAGTACCAGAGAAAACCCGCTTGGCTTTGCACTGCGAAAATATATAACGAAGCTCAAAATTCCCTTTTTAAAAAATATTTTTTTACACTTATAATAGAATGAGAAACGCGACGTGTGAGGGATCGACCGAGACTGACTCGACTCCGATGGTGGGAATTAGATTTCGGAATGGAAAAATAGTATCTGTTTACTGTGAATACTTGATTAGCACATATATCCCCTGTGTCATTATAACACTATTATTTAAGGGCATGACTGTATGCCCAGTTATGACGCTGGCCGCTATCGTCCTTTAATCGGAACACATTACCGCTTGACGTTTGAATAACCAGCAATGCAGTATTACTATCCCCGTAGTATCTGGAAATGGGTCCGGGCACGTTTATAGAATAATAGTTATTCCATGCTTGTTTTATTCCTTTTTTCTATAATAATATGTTCAAACTTTGATCCACTTTCAATTGCTTTCAGAGAAAAATCTGTTCTGTCCATTTGTCAGTTAAATGAAAACGAGCATATTGTTGGATTTTTAGCTCTACAGGACTTTCCTTTAATACCGTCTATTGATAAAGCCGCTTGGGAGGAATATATTTGGGCCAAGTACAAGTAAGTTGTCTGACAATTTGATTCCCGTTAGTCCTGTGACTTTTTTGTACTGAAACAACGATCGTCAACTCGTTTTTCATCGCGTTTTTTATTAAAAATATACATAGACAAGAATGATGCATATGAAGGGGCACCATTTGTTTTCATCGAATTTCGGCTTCTATCATTTTTTTCATTACCAAACTCAAATTCGCATTTCACAAGGCTATTACGTATTATTTCGCCTATATTTTTGCTGTTGTATATTAGATTTACCAATCCAAAGTTGTGCTGCTGATGAATTCGCATACATACGAGTAGCATATTTAACATATACGAAAAATCTTGATTTTAATATCATAGACATTATAAATAACATTTAATTTTATTTCAGAGCTGTGGAGCTGACAGCGAGGAATACGTTATTTATTCATTTACTTTGCTGGAATCCTCTCTACGGACGCGAATTGGTTGATAATATGCTGAGGTCCGTTTTTATGCAAGATCCTCACATTCATTATATCGCAATGGTTAAAAGTTTAATAAAGAGCGCAGGTAAGAATTACAAATCTATATTGTTATTTTTTTACGGCATCCGATACGGTTTGTTACTGTTTGCGTCTATATTTTATTTTATTTTAAGAGGTGACAACTGCTTTCGTGGACTCTCCGTTGTTCACTGTTTTTATGAAAAACTAACTAAAACAAATGGCGAGATATGATATGAGGCCATGAGTGCATATATATTATGATATTTTCCCCCATCCCTTCACATAAATACTTGACTCTCTATCTTATATTTCTATTGATGACACCATAATATCTTATTTAGGGTACCCTGACGGTTCTTCTTTAAATTCGCCTTATGTGGTATTCTCCTCATGAATCAGCTTTTGGATGTAGCAGAAAAAAAGTACAAAATTTCTGTTTCATTTTTATAGCATAACACTGTAAGGATTCTGCCATATAGTCTATCAGCGTGGCGCGTCACGACAAATCTAATTTCAAGTCGTTAATAAAATAAAAGGTTTTGCGGGGCAAGAACCTTCGAACTTTTGTAAACTTCTGTTTATTATTAGTATTAACGAAAATGTTATACACATTATTAAATCACGAAAATCAGAAATAGCCGTTCAGATAGCTTTGACATATATGCTATTCATTAATTTGATTTTTGGCAGTCCTAATGCCCGGTCAACCTCGGGCTGAAGGTTCGTTTAGACGCATACAGGTTTTGGAGCGCGGTATATCTGGGGACCGTTTGCCCACGCTCCAAGTGGTGGAGAGGAATGAAGTGTGTCTACGACTACGTATTAGAAGAGCCGTGTAAGACGACAATTGCCATGCTAAATCGCCACATTTTTTTCTCCAATAAAACGTTCCAAAGTCTTATTTTTAATCTGTAGGGAAGAGGACAATGACGATTTGATACCGATTATTGAGAGGCGTTCAGAACGCATGCGCGAGTTGTACGGCGACTTCTACATAAGCGAACTTATATCACGCCACCCCGAGTCTGAGCGAGTGATACTGGTTTGCGAGGTAAACTTGAGCTGATCATTTTAAATACAACGCCAATGCAGTTGAACAAGTTAGGCAGGTTTTAAAACGTACAATGTTATGAACATTAAATATCAGTTCGATATGTCGTTACAAGTTATGTTACCTACAGGGCAAGAAACATGCAAAAATATAGTGTTGTTGTAATAATATATGTTATCATAATAATGCACATATACGACGTACATTTTCCTTTACGTCTTAGTTTTTCATTTGCAATAACGGTGAAGAAACTTTGTCCTTCACTGTTTGCTGCTATTGTTGCTATTGTTCGTATTTTATATTTGAAACTTACCTAAGTTCTTCCTTCCTTTCCTTCCTTCCGTTCGTTCCTTAATAAATTAAAGCAAGTCTTTATTTTTTCGTTTTTATCACGGTTAGTTGATAAGATATAATTTCATTAACTTTGTTCATCTTCAGTTAAATTAAAGATGAAAGAAAAACGTATGAATCTACTCAGTAATAATAATATTATTTTTAGTAGTTTAAAATACGTTCCAATGGATTGAAATTAATTAAATGTAACCTGCATCTCAGTATAAAGAAGTAGCGGTTGGAGTCATGTGTCTAAACACGCAAATCAACTATGAAGCTTTGGAGGAGAGCTTCGAGCTGTCGCCATTCGCAGGTCTAAGGCATTTAGACGATCATTCTAATATAAAGAAAACTAAAGATGCTGAATCTACAATAAGGTGTGTGCTGATTGTTGCATTAACTGGTTACTTATAATAGCAGTTTCGTAACCATAGACACGTGAAGTCTTCTAAACTTCGTCTATATAAAATTAAATAAAACACGATAAAATCCGTAAATTATTTTCATTTTAACTTTGTCTAGTATTTTCGTAAACACAATAAATCAGATTGCATTTAACTTTATCATTGAAAGGGGAGATTCAGTTTTCGCTTTAAAAAGGCCATAATCGATTTACTGCTACATAGAATCGTCGTAGCAAACAGGAAAACCTAATTTTTTTGGACATGTAGGAATAGGCAAGCTGACAGCTTGACAGCAGTTCCAGGTTTCAAAAGATAAGACCAGTTGCAGGAATGTGGTTCTTGCTAAGTTCGGGCTTATAAAAAGGTTTTTTGTGGGTAGTTTATTGACTGAGTGGATTTTCATCATTTCATCATGTCGTTGTCAATATACTAGGCGATTTATTTTCCGTACAAACGAAGTTTTTGCGGTGGTAAAGCCACGTAGCAGCTTCGGCTGCTGCTGAATGGGCCGCCTCCAACCGAATAGATACCACGATCTCACAGAAAATCGGCGTAAAGTGAAAGTGTTTGTACTTCCGTATTTCGTCTGGTAATTCAGGTGATCGGTGGCCCACCTCCCTCTCCCCTCCTAACTTTTCCAGCCTCCCTCTTTCCTTTCCTGTTACCCCTTCCACTTTTAACCTCACTCTTCCAAAAATTCTCACCTTAAAGACCGGCAACCGGCGACCGGTTTGACGTCGCAAATGTCTATTATAGGCAGCGGTTATTGCTATTCATCAGGTGAGCCATTTGCTCGTTTGCCCGCCTAATATATAAAAAATGAAAAGTGACAATATTTTCATAATGATATTTTTATAGCCTTATGGGCCTTCAATATAACGTTGGAGTTGATTACAATCTGAGTACTGGAGGAACTGTGGACGTAGATACTGATGCAAAAGAAAAACCCAGCGAGGTGAGTTTTTTATGAGCGGTGACAAAATCCTTCTCCATTGGCATTCATACTTTCGTGGAGTTGGAGTTTTTGCTTATAGTCAAAATCCAAAAACGTATTTACATACTTATTCTTTAGGCTAATTTTTGGTTAACTGTTATATCAAGAATACACGGCAATATACGGAATAAACGGCATAAGTATCTTCCTGCAATGAAAGCTTTAGTAAAGTAAATGTGAAAAATGTCTCGTAGATATTTCCTCGTTTGCCAACATCACCAAAACCAAATTTTTCAAAATAGGATTCAAAATTTGACATATTGTACTTGGGCATCATTCTTTTAATGTAAGTTCATCCGTCTTAGTGATAAAGTGTGTGGCGCAATTTTTATTTACGGTTATGACTATTTGGAGTAAAATATTAAAAAAGTAGCACTTTTTCTGAGTAGTTCTACATAGGGGTAGAACTATTGGGAATTATTTTTCCAACTAGTCATACACGTAGAACTACTTGGAATAGGCCGTATAATATGGTGAAAGAGTTACCGATGAGACTAGTATCATGGCTTTAAGGCGTTTTGAATTTAGACATAGTGTTATGTTTATTAAAACAATAATTTGGTCATTTGAACATAGACGAGTGATGGACGAAACAGCTTTGCTGACAAAGTTCAGGAACAGCAGCTCTCTTCCCAAATCTCTCACTTAAGCACCAAGGCCCAATTGGACATTATGAATATTCTAGAAGATGACGAGGAGGAATTGGAATTCGATATCGTAAATATCGATACACATTTGTTAAGATTGCCACGTTTGATTTCATACGAAGAATTGTCAAAGTCTAAAATAAGGTGAGCAATGTTCGTGTGAACGTCCGACTTGTCTGTATGTCTTAGTTAGGGTAAGTCTTGGCCGATGCTTGTAAGATAATTAGTTAAGCGTAAATTATCTAAAAATTTAGTGAATTTAGCTGCGAAAGGGTATAAAAATTCTCGATATACTAAAATCATTCGTTTAAATAAATGGTTATCTAAACGAATGATTTTAACCTAATAAATACTACTAACTACACTTTTTTTGCATAATAAGTCCTAAATCTCTCTTTGAAAAAATATTAAATATGAAAAAATGCAAGATTTGAATATATTTATATATTTGGAAATTTATTAAAATGTGATTCAGCGAGATACTATTTCTTATTATTTTTTTAACTTCATCAACTAGGTTGGACGATGATGTTTCAAAGATATTAGATATAAAACATAAGGAGTCCCTTAGCGACGACAAAGTTTTAAGGAAGGAAAAACCAAAGAAATCTCGTGAGTCTTTTTATTTTAAAAGTGGGTGGGTTTTGAAAGTTTACAAATATGAATTTAAAACTGATAAGTTGGATCCAGGTGTATCACTTGTTGTTGTGCTTTCTGCGTATTGCTTTGTTTAGGTTAATTATTAAGAACTATAAAACACAGCCGATAGGGCAACTTATAACTTATTGTATCAGACTAGATTATAAAGGTTTTAATATTATCTGTTAATGTTCGAATTTCACTAAGCACCTATATAGTATATACAGTAATATCTGAAGTACAATCATTAATTATTATATTAAAAATTATAATATTTTGATTAAACATTGTTAATCATAGAAAAGTATTGTAAATCATAGCAGATATATGAACTTAACGTTACGATAACTCTACACAATCTCTTGTATTGATTGAAAGCATGGACATTATAAGTGTTTTACGTGGGGTTTCATAAAATTATTCAGTTAGCGGAATGGTTAGTGATTATTTGTGCCCCCCCCCCTTAAAGGCTGGCAACGCATTTGCAAGTTCTGTACTGCTGCAAATATCTATGGGCGGTGGTGACCGCTTACCATCAGGTAAGCCTCTTTAGCCAGCTCCTTTGTTAGCCTAATCCATAAAAAAAAACGTTAACGATGATTAAATTAGTTGTTTCAAATTTTTTATAGCATCCGTTTCGTTAACCTCCCATAAAACACCTGAGCCTACTCGATATTCAGGGACACCGAACGCTTTTCTTATTGAAATATTTGCAATGCATCAAGATTACGACGAAAGGTAATATTTATTTTCCTACTTTGTAGTGGTTTCTGAGGCTTAAGCTGGGTAGTTTGAGCCATTATTGCTTTTGTAATTGTCAATAATGCTAGCAACTTGCTGTTAATACAAGAGGCATCTGGTTTATAAACTATTGACAATCCATACGGCTAAGTAGTACATACATGTTTCACATATTTCAGTTGTCAGTTCTTTTTTTTCTGTAAATGCATACAGTTTAGTTGGTTTTATAATGTATCCAACTCCGTTATCCACAAATAAAATAAAATAATAAGACAGTAAACCCTGGCTTACTAAATAATACAAGACAAAGGTCAATGTTTTGAAAATTCAATGATTTAAATCCTAAAATTAAAAATTAAAATTGCCGTACATAACATTTTTTATCAAATAATATTTTGTATTTAATATTATGTTTATAATATATTTTCTATATGATTCAGGTGAGGATACGAACAGATCAACATCAGTAAAGTGATTTTTCTTAAAAGTATCTTTATTCTATAGTTAGTTTCTGAGGCCTCAGTAATAATTGCCTCTGTGGCCTAGCGATATAGGCCCACGCTTTACAAATTGGAGGTCGTGGGTTTGAATCCCGTGGATGGCAAGGACTTTGTGTTGTTGTTCTTACTTTGCTTAAGGCATTCTGGGCTGATCACCCAGATTGCCCGAAAAGCAAGATAATCAATGCGTCAGATGGGTATGTAAAAAGTCGGTCATGGCTGCTTATCGACGCCATCTAGTGGTGGCTTGGAGAAGTCGTTATTAAGAGGTCGGTTTAATATCAACGCCTTTGCGCCTGATCTCTCTCCGGTCGTTTAGGTCATCCGTTCCATGAGAGTAAAGGAAGAGTGAGTGCACCGCTTCCTCGTTTGTCAGCCTACTCCTTAAAAAAATATACTTCAGTTTTTAAAGAAACAGCTATCCATCGATATACATTTTCTTGTTATACGTTCAGCCCTTCTCAGGTATTTAGTTAACCAAGATACTGACTCTATTACTATTTATACAGTTTTGTCATAGAAATATAGACAATCTAGGTATGTCGAGTCTCAAAAACAAAGAAAATGTTTTTCAGGTTTGGTTTTCATTTATTGGATGCTGCGTTCGAAATGTTCCCGGGGCGGGATTATTGTGTTATGTGTCTGCCTTCCAGCGAACCCTCGATCCCTCTACTCGAGCATTTTACGGTATTTATGTTTGTGCTTACGTACGGTATCTATCTTTATTTTTTGTTAGATAACTCGCTAAAGAATAAGCGGTAAACTAAAGCGTAAATTATAAACGCTGCCTTTTTTGCAGCTATAGTCATAAGCAGTCTAAATCCATAATGTTATGGTCCCGAAATTATATACTGTGGTTCCTCGGAGGTCAAGGGTTCTATGTAAAAGTTATTAAGATTTCACTGGAAGGTCACTATAGTTTTACGGATGACATATGGCTTTAAATTATTAGATTAAATGTATCTGTAAAAGAAAGAAAAATATTTTTTTTAATTAAAAGAGTTGTTTGGTTTATTAGAAGTCTGTTGTTAAGTGTTATAGTTGACCTGTCATGTTTTATAAATGTTACAATTTTTATTTCTGCCGTTACCTTTCTTAATGTGTGTTCGTAATTATTTAATTTGTGTTTTATACTTTCAGTTAGTGACAGCCTACAATTATCGAGGTCGTTTCGTCAATGAATCTTTATTTGTAGCTCACGTAAACTCCGTCAAAGGGTTAGTTATACAATATAAAAGAATTATCTTTATTGATCTTCGAAATCACGATTCTCCGTCAGTTCTTATCAATTCACATTTGGTTTGTTTGAACAGTTGTTTCATTTCGACGCGCTTATAATTTGAACCATATTTTAAATTGATAAAATGGCATATTTACGTTTATATAACACGCAGGGAGGTTTGTGTTCGACGCACTGAGGAATATGACATACCGTATTTTTCCGATGTTTTGGAGCATGCACCCCGAAAAAACGAGTTGCTCGACCTAATCGATTCAAGTCTTACGTCGCAAACGTTGGACTCCTTTGTCCTTCTGAGCCGTCACCAGCCAGTGGGTGTAGTAGTTCTCGCGTAATATATATTTTTTATTCGTTTATTAATAGTTGACTATCTTTTTCAAAATTCACATTTAGATGTGTTATTGCTTTCTAATGATTTTGATGGTTTTTAAAATTTTTTGTTTAAAATTCGACATGTTTGGTATAAAAATATTTTTTTTCATTCTAAATGTAGGATATACTCGTATATATTAGAATTCATGTTAACAGTTTATATTTAGACTTTTTCATCCAAAGTTTAGAAGCACGTCAGCATTAATTTTAAGTCTTCAAAAAGTTTTAATACAGCTTAAAAGATGGTAAAGTTTTATCAGACAGCCCGACTATTTTTAAACATTATTAAAAGTTTTTTTTTTAAGTTACGAAATATGGTAAGCGTTTTTTTTTCTTATACGGGAATATATTATCGTAGGAATATACGTAAGTGTATTGGACGTTTTTACAAACATTTATTATAAATTCGTTTGTTTATACGTAAAACTTTATTTGAAACATTCCTGATATACGCCTGCTCTATTTTCTAGACCTATCGAAGATCCCATATCAATGCGAAGTCAATACGCATTGGAATTAGAATCGAATGATCCTGGGGCTGATGGCAATGTATATAATGTTTTAATTATTCTTTAGCAGTACAAAAATAAAATAAACTTTGTTGAAAAATAACTATAATATCATTTGGGTGACACATGAAAAACTATTAAAAGCGTGCTTTGTAACTCAAACCCGAAGTATGGATGTTGGTGACATTACTAAAATTTACGCAAATCATAAAGTTACGTCAGTCTCTAACTATCGGCTACGGCGCAGCGGGTCGTGGGTTCGACTCCCACCCGGGACAAATATTTGTATGGGAGTAGTATTTTCTTTTTTTAAGTTATTCTTTCTTTATTATTTTAAAGCGGTAGAACTTCTTTCTTTGTAGCTTCTCTCTGGAGTTGTACAACTACATTATTAGATATATCACCGCTATGAAGTGATGTGTAAATATTAAAAAAGATGTTAGTGTGCACAGAGTGTTTGGTGACGAACGTAGAGCAAAGCCAAACAAGCTCTGCGGTAATACTCTGTTATTATGTACAGGCACCGCGTTTACCATTAGACAAACGTCTCGTCGTTTTATATTCTAGAAACTTATAATTAATTTATCTGTCCACGAGAGACCAGTATGTTTCAATATTTTAATTTATAGTGGTGGTTCTACCACGTTTTTACGGTGGTACAGCCACGTACCTGCCCCTACTGCTAAATGGGCCATCTCGAATTGGATAAGTACCACGACCTCATAGAAAATCGGCGTAAAGTGCAAGTGGTTTTGCTTCCGCGTTTTGAGCGCTGAGTGAAGTGGCCGGTGGCCTTCCCTTCCATTCCTCCCTCTCACTCCCCTCCCTACCTCTTCCTCCATTCTCGAGGGGTTCCTCCCTTTCGCTCTCTCTCATCTCATCTCTCCCTCTTTATAAAATTGTGGTGATCATTTACAATCAGGTAAGCCGCTTGTTCGTTTGTTAGCTTAATCCATAAAAAATAGGAGTAAAATTAGAAGTCAGTTGAGTTGAATAAACAATTTCATAATCGTACGCTAGGTGTTGGTTGGCATCTTGTCTCCAGCATTTGAAGCCCATAGCCGATGGTACATGAGAGAGCTCTTGCGGCAAAGTCGCTATACGCAATTGTTTTGGACGTGTCGCCCCTTCGCTAAAGGAGATGCGGTAGGTGGCTTTTTCATGTAAAATT
Organism: Eurytides lysithous rurik; assembly: GCA_018247575.1. Taxonomy (NCBI): domain Eukaryota; kingdom Metazoa; phylum Arthropoda; class Insecta; order Lepidoptera; family Papilionidae; genus Eurytides; species Eurytides lysithous. The sequence continues at coordinate 3,345 of DWHO01000131.1, read as the reverse complement.
GTAATTAATAAAGTAGGTTTGATTCCGATGGTACCACTATACGGTAGTAGCTTCCTCACGAATAAAAGTGTAAAACTGATGATTCAAAAGTGCTTGTAAAGGCCTATTTGAATAGATACATTTTGATTTGATTATGATATTTACTATATAGCGTTTGTTTGTTAGCCGCGTAGCAGCGAAGTAATGGATCGCTATGATTTTTATCATAAACAAACATTGATATGGATAGTATTCTAGGCAAAAGTTGTGTCCGACATGCGAGCTAACATCTGTATTAGTAGACAAGTTAAAGTAATTACTTGAGCAAAAGTAAATTAAAAGTTGACTACTTTTAGTTTCTTAGTGAAAGTTAATACTTATCTAAGCAATTACTTGTCTGTTAACCAATTACTTTGTGACAAGTAATTACTTTACTGTTCTGTTACATCCATAGGTGTAAGTCGTGGGATAACTTTGGCGCTGTTAAATGTCAATTTTCGGACGCCATAACAACTAATGTTGCACAGCTTATTTATATAGTGTCAATATCATGTCAACATGATAAATTATACCATCTCATGATAAAGACACTCTTAATATATATAGCTGTTATTTTTAAGAGGCATAACGGTATGAATTTTAGAATCCCAGTCGTAACCTGATGTTCTTGGCAAGTCACATGGTGCCTGTTGCTCCATATCCTTACGTACCTTGCCACCCAATCACCAAACATAAAGAGAAGCACAAGGAGAGGTACTCTTAATTAAGTAATTGCAAATTTTGACCACTAGGTGTAGAAGACAAAACTGATTATTAAATGAGCAGTTAAAAAAAAATGAGTGAACACGTACTTTATAGACTAAAAATGAATGCCTTAATTGTTGGTAAGCTTAAAAAATGTAAGAAACAGTGTCTACTAACTCGGGATTGATTTATTGTGGAATAATTAATATCTTTGTGGTCATTAACACACATTTTAAAATGTTTAAGCTTGGCTCCCCATGCTCTCTGGACCCTAAATAGAACCATGACAAGCATGCCGAAGATTTACATTAACAGAAATATCGTTGTAGTGGGAGCAAGTCGTACCGGGCTCGCTTTTTTGGAGACTTTAATAATGGGGTAAAGTATTTTTATACATTAAACTTGTTTTACATGAAAACGACAGCGCCATTTTTGGGCATCTTTTTTATTTATACAGTAATAATATGTAATGGTAACTCAGTGTCCGGGCGCTCTCTTTTAATTCAATATTCTCAAACAATCAGAGGTCACATCCCGGTGTCCAATGAATTTGTTAATTCGTAATTAACAATTTCAAATGCTGATTTACTACGTGTAAGAATAGCGAGAAGACCTGCATATTTAAGAAATAATTAAAAAATATTAAACTAAATAAATAAAAAAAAATCGAATTAAAAACTAAATAAATATACGAAGTCCGCTTAAGATCTTGTCCAGCAGTGGGACATATATATACATATATCAGTTGATACTTTGCGTCGCATATACAAAATAACATTAAATCATTTGTACTACTCTTCTAAGTCTCGAGCAAGATGATTAGGGTTGGAGTCTCCAAAAAAAGGACAATATTTACTTGTGTTGGACGCCAGGGCGACGTCGTCATACCTGACCTTCACGAACCTGACTCTGGTGTCGGAGCACGGATTACCGACGGTGGCGGAATGCCTGCGTGCCGCCGACACGTGTGTGCCCTGCGACGGCCGCTACAACGACCGCTATTTGAAAAGCGTCCCGTATTACTTCTACGTTGACGTCATAACAGGAGTTATGGTCCGCATCGATAGGTTTGCCTTGGCATTATGTTTTATTTTTAGCGAAATGCGTCGAAACGAGCACACCGCCCGAATTAAGTAACCGACAACGTAAGAGTAGAAAGGAACAACTTTATTTCCAATGCCAATAAGTAATTGATTAGATAATACAAAATATTTATATGCTAACCTAATGCTAACGCAGCAGTTGCATGTAGTGACAAATATCTTAAATGCACGCAACATTTGCGTGTAGTGACGTAGATCCTAGATAAGGTCTTCGAACGTCTACTAGGTCCCCGTATATATACTACTTGCGCCACGAAACACCCGACCTACTTAGATGTCAATTCTTCATCACATATATTAGCAGCCCGACAGACTTGATCTTTCGGAGTCTAGTAATATTGAGGTAGATCACCGGTAGTTAAAGTTTGACTACCTTGTCTAATAATTGATGCTGGCAAAGCTTATGTTAGGGGTTGGAGGATCTTTAAATCTTCCTTCTCTAAAAGAGAAATTATCCGAAAGTGTAAAAAATAGCCGGCTGTAGAGAATTTCGTTAAAAAAGTTAAATCTGAAATTTCCACATAATAAAGAAAATTACTGAAAAATATACCACAAAACGAGTTCTAAATATCGTAATATACTAAGATTAAAAATCTATTAAAACTATTATTACGGCGTTGATCAATCTCTAATAATTGAACATAGATTTATAACAAGGTTGGGGGGTAAACTGAAGTATTGATAGGAAGGTGAAAAGTTTTATTCACACTTCCCCAGATATCTTCATGCTCTTTGAACTGGTTTGGCTGCCTTTGCTTCGTGTAGTATGATTTTTTTTTTAATACATTTGTTTGTTGAGCAAACTCTATGCCCAGTATTTACGCTGGCGACATGGCCTCTCGAATCGGCAGCATTCTGCATTATTTTACATTTTCCAACGATAATTCATCGACGCCATCTAACGGTGGCTTGAAGTAATATAACTCGTTTAACGTCACGCGTGTTTTCGGTTAGGATCTTCTCCGTAGCTAGATGAGGAAATCGGAACTCGTACCAAAACTTACATCCGATTAAGACGAGTAAAGGATGTAAAACTGTTAATCTCTGTTTAAAGTAAGATAGATAGCTCTTTACTTTTTGGTTAACAGTTGATATTGTATATGCTAAGTAGTTCTACCGTCATCGAAACTCTTTGTTATGTGAAGAAATTACGGTCGTTATAAATTGATGTAAATATAATAATGAATATTTTAATACCGTAATTTTAAAGGAAGAAGAAATGTATCTACATGAAAGGCGGGGGTCTGAAGTATTATGACGATCTAGTGCTCACTTGTGGTCGTCAGTTCCAACATCCGGATTACTTGAAAGAGCTGTTTGAACGCGATAGGGTGTCAAAGTAATTACTGTCTAAATTTAATATTTTTTTTTATTTATTTTGTAGTGGGGACGTTTTGTATGTCGGAGTTCCATGACTCTTTATAGATTTTTATATTTTTGGCGTCGGTGGCTTTTGGCTCAAAATTCGAGGAATTTTAATTTTATTGTAAATATTTTACCTTCAAGCGTATAGTCCGGG
>DWHO01000130.1:0-26285 GCA_018247575.1 Eurytides lysithous rurik | reverse complement strand
TATAATATATCCCGCGCAGTTGGCTGATCTCTTGTAGATCGGCCGCCGTGGCCGAAATCGGTCGGGAGGACATTAATTCATTAATTTATTACCATTTGGTCATTGGTATTTAATTTCATTGCCATTTTAAAAACATTTTATCATAGTAGTATAACAATTTGTTAGAAAGTCTTAGTCTTTTCTCTAAGATCGAATTTGCTTTTTGACATATATGTTATATACATACTTGTAATAGTGAATATATTATTTTAATAGAAAACGATTACAATTGTCTTATACTTTAGTCTGAGGCAATGGCTCTAGTACATTTCTGATGGGCAACAAACAACGACATTTTGCTGAATTACCACAAAATATTATTACATGTTGGATGATGATTTAGGTAGCTGCATTATGTTAGTTGTATACAAGTACTATAAATGCTTTTTGATTAACAACTGATTCCAAGTATATCTGGTGCACAGAAGAATATAATTAATTCAATTTAGAACAACATCAAAAATAAACATGTCCGTTTTTAAATGAAGATTTTCAAACCCTAAGGAATTCAGATAACATATAATTGATGATTTCCATACTTTATAATCACAAAGTTAAAAGTTTTTATTCATTCAAAATTTTAGTATTAAATTTTATTTACATAACCACTGTAACATTCTTATATAACTTATTACTATTACTAATTTGATATTACAGAATCATTTAATTGTAAAAACTTGTATCACATACCTAATTGTGCTTCTTTCAATATATAATATCTAAGGTACACATATTTGTCTACATATATATGAAAATATACTTTTAAACAAAGTACAATTTATACAAAAGTTGTACAAAACTATTTTACGCATAATATTTCCGAAGTTTTGATTTACTGAATTTTCAGTTGAAGAAAATGCTCAAGCAATTTTGCTGTGCAAAGTGGCTGTTACAATATTCTTCAAGCCACATACCGGTTGTGACAACTATTTTATAAGATATTCACAAAGTACACAGAGGCAAATCAATGATACTAGTAAGTTTAAGCCAGTATTAAGTAGCATTGCCAACTGATTATTACCGAGGATGTTTTGTAGGCTTTTCCATTCCAGGAATCAAATTATTTGTTAATCAAGAAAAATATGTTTTAGCATTTTCTGTCTGTTATGTCCCAAACCAAAGTAGGAAATAACAAAGCAAAGTTATTCAACAATTCACGGCTTCAAATAGAGACCTATGTTTGTAATATACACTAATAGACCTCAGAGAATACTAGTAAATAGATGTGCCGGCACAGTTATCATTATTTGAAAATTATTATAAATACTTACCCTCCGCCTCTCATCCATTTTTGAAAATAAGTTATTTAATTCACTACTGTAGTTATTCTGGAACAAAATAGAACACACAAATTTAGTACAATTTAAATAAACTTGTATATGTTAAAATAATATAATTCCCGAAACTTGTAGCATCTCATTGCTCAATTTTTGTAATTAAATAACAAAAGTAGGACAAATATTTTTTTTTCAAATGTTGCCTATTGAATTAGTGTTTTACCTAATGAAAAGTGACCACACAATAATTGTTACAGATGCATTCCCAAGCTGTCCGCCTCTAACTTTGGATGCAATATCCCATTGGCAAAATACAAACTTACTTAATTTTAATGTTTGCCTAAATCTGATATGGAAGATAATTATGAAAAATAGTTTACTAATGTTCATAATTATCTTCCATTGAGTTATATATAAACATTTATTAAATTTGACTCACACATTCCTCCTCCACTTTAACAATCTTTGAATTAGCCTCTTCTTCATTTGCGTTTTCCACTTTTAATGATTCTATTCTACGCTGCATATCCTCATTGATTAACCTGTAAAACAAAGTTAACATTATTGTAGTACCAAAAAAAAGTACACTATTTCGTTGTAATAAGTTGCAATACATTTTTTTGCTTGGCCCATTCACACAAGATCAGCCAAGTGCGCATGGTATTATAATGCACAAGCGTTTGCACATACGCAGGTGAACTAATTCTTTCTTTATCCTCATAGCTCGATGAGACGGATAACTGACAAGACTGGAGAAAGATCAGGCACAGAGGCAGGACATTAAACCGACCTCTTAATAACTTCTTCAACTCACCGCTAGATAGCGTCGCAGAGACGGACTTTTAACATGCCCATCCAACGCGTGGATCATCTTACTTTTCAGGTAATCGCGTAATCAGCCAGTAATGCCCTAACCAAACTATGAATAACAACACAACTTCATTGACCTCCGCGGGATTCGAACCGGCGAACTCCAATTTGTAAAGCGCGGGCCTAAACCACTAGGCCACATAGGCAGTTAAAGTTTTTTAAATAAATAAATATACATAATGAAACCTCTATATACTCATTTATTTTCAATAAGTTTAAAAACATCTGTATATATATATGTATAGCCTATAATATAAATATAATGTGACTCAAAAGTAAACCCTTTTAATATAATTAAACTTAAATATATACACTGTAGTCAATAAATAGTAATAATATTATTTTGAAAATAATCACCTATTAAGGTATGATTGTAATTCAATTTCTTGTGCTATTCTCTTTTCCTCCTGCACATTCCATCTCTTTTTTCTTGCAATACGTAACTGTGCAGCAATATCATCACCAAAGTTCAACTTTTGCTCTTTTGCCAAGTCATTTGCTACAGAAAAAAAGTAATTATGTTATTAACTATCATAATACTTATTTTCTTTAAAAAGACTCATTGCTACTAAGCTGATATTATTACTATAAATAGAACACCACATATTACTTGGCACGCACTATTATGTCATCTAAGTATTACTGTTTTTAGCTTCCCTTGATGCCATTGGAGATAATAAAAACACTGTATTTTACTTTATACAAATAATGAAATTTGTTAAATAATGAATAACATTATTTAACAAATTTGAAGTATGAAAAACAATATTTGTTAAATAATGAATGAATGAACCTTATTGTTTACACATATCATGCTCAAAAGTAATGTTTTATATATTGGACTGGCCCGTTGATGTAGTGGACTGCAAAGCCAAAGGTTGTGGGTTCGATTCCCACCCAAGACAAAATATTTGTGTGATGAGCATAGATACACCCAGACACAACTGATGTGTGAGATGTCCCATGATATTATATTATATTACTAACAATGTGAATAGAAAAGCTGTGTATGTATTGCACACAATTTAATAATGATTATTATTAAAATGTGTGAAATATATAATACATAATTAGTTGAAAATTCTTTCATGATTTTAGGTAGTTTCCATTTGTATTGGACTTTTTTAAGATAATCTTCCTTATTTTACACATGTAGCCACCAAAACTCTTTTTTTATATAATTAACTCTAGCTGAATTGAAGTGTGTCTGTAGTTTTAATGTTACTAAATACCTTTTATACAAACTAAAAAAATATATTTAAAAACATTTTATTAGTAATGTAAATGACATATGGTTTATACATATGAGTAATTTCAATTTGCACATTATATCAGCGCCTTCTCACAGATATTTATAATAGAGTGTTGTATGTATGCAGAGAGTTGGTTGGCTAACAATTCCTATGGCTACCAATTACTTGATATGAATACAAGCCACGGTAACTCAGTACCCAGGCACTCGCTTTTCATTCAATGTACTACAGCAATCTGACAAGCTTGATGGTGAAGAAAAACAATGTGTTCCTCACATATTGAGGAAACAATTATAAAAATATTTCTTAGATATGTAAAGTCTGCCAATTTACACCAGGGCCTGTTGGTCTGTGTCCTTATACCCTCTGTACAGAGGAGGCCTATTTCCAGTAGTGGTACTTACTTCATATACAACTTAAAAATCATGACATAAGTATCTTTTAAAACTTTTTCCCTGAATGTCTTCCAAATGCTAACACTTTAGTGTAAACTGTAAGTGTTCTGCACAATATTTATGCTTTTGAACTTAAAAAAAAATCTAAATAATTTAAGTGATTGCTTGCTTTATATAATCTCTTTCCCTATATTTATATTTTAGTTGTAAAAATTTATTTAAATATAATAAAATTAAAAATTGGAAATATACTGCATAAGCTAATTTACTGCTTCAATAATAATGTCATGTAAAAATATCAATAATAATACAATACTGAAACTTTAATAACCTATTATCCTGTGTGTTAGAAACACAGTTATTACTTCGATCTTTATTAAAACACTGATTTTTACATAAATATGAGACTTGAACTAAAAGCAAGAATAGTAGAAACACAACCATAAAAATAGTATATTTAACAGTTACCTAGGACTTACAAGTTAATATGTAAAAATTTGTGTAACATAAAAGAAAAACAGTAAGTATCATAGAAATTTGTGATTTACCAGTCTCTAGATATCTTTTACCTAAAAAGCAGTTTATATATACTGTGTGACTTGTTCTACAACAATAACTTAAAAATACATTACAGAACAGTTTATGAATCCAACAAAGATCTTATTTAACTGTTATCCAGTATAGGTTTTCTTTTGTTCCCTTTAAAATTGTTTTAGTGTGTTTTCTAATATTTATTATTATCAGTTATAAAAATTTAGTGAATAAGATTGTTCAAGTTTATAATATAATAAAATTACCTCGATGTAGATGTTTAATCGCCTCGTCGTAGCACTCAAGTTCAACCAGTGCTTGTCCTAAGAAAAAATGTCCCTTGACCTGATTATTGTCAATGTCCAGAGCGCGACGGCAATCATTGCACGTCGCTTCCCATCGCTTCATCTTCAAGTGGCACAATGCACGATTGGTGAAATATGTGGATACTGACGGGTTTTTTATCTGAAACGTGTACGAGTATGGAATACCGTTTATGAGATATCACATAAACATCACCACAATAGAAGATATGCAACACATTTGAGCACTCACGATTGCCTTAGTGTAGCAGTTCATGGCATCTTCAAATCTTCGCAAACTGAATAATCTATTTCCCTGTTCTTTCAATTCTTTGTCAGTTAGATTAGCAGTCGAATACATATGCTTGCTCATGTTTATTAATGTTTTATTTATATTTATTAAAAAAATATTACAAAGTTCATAATTTATAAGGTAGATTTATTTGTACGCACTTTTATTTTGCGCAAGGAATATGATCAGTCTGATCTTTATTTTCTTTCTAGAAATTAGTCTGACCACAAGCCCAAATGTCAATATTATGTGACAACTGACAATTATAATCAAATGTCAAATACGCAAACGTTCCGATTTGCGCATATGAAACCTAAGATATTTAGAATAATATTACAAAAGTTTGTGTATCCGTATTAATCCATTGTATGCGGGGCTAGTTGAGTGTGACTTACTTAACGCGGGTATATCCTGTTTGCGGGACCAAATATTCGTGTATTCAATGTGTTTATGTTAAATCGTTTAAGCTCAAATTTTCAAATTGTTTTGAAATGAATACTTCAAAATTTATTTTCCCATGAAGTTTATTTCTAAACTAGATACACTAGTATGTATGCACTAATAAAAATTAAAAAAAAAGAAAATCAATGACATTTTTCTACAAAGTTGCAAGAATATAATATAATATTTAAAAAAAATCAAAAATATTTAATCAATTAATGATAACGAGAAAAACAATTAAACAACAATTATGGAGTGAAATTTTACAAAATTAACAAATATATCTTGTGTATGTATTTTCATCTGAATCCAATTTCATGCGTTAATAAATTAATAAATTATTATTATTATTATCTACAATTACTGTAGAAAAATATAAATGATTTCGTATATAACGTCTTACTCACGAAACTACTTACTCTTAAACTAAACGTGATCACAGTCGTCCACTATCACTAAGTTATTCATAAACAGAGATTACAGTTTCCCTCAAACAACGAATTGTGCCTAAAAGACTGAAATTCCCTTTTTGTGCATACAATGTGTTAATTTATAAATATATGTGATAAAAAAATTTAAATTTTATTTTTTTTAAATTAATAATGTTGCGCTGTATATACTTTTATTGCCTCTTACTTAAACCAGAGGGATTAGAGGATTTATACAAATTATGTGAGTTCATCTGGATCTCCTTTAAAAATAGGTGTTCTGAGGTGAACCGAGATGTAAAAATGACGATTTAAAAATGCTTGTAAAGGCCTTGTTGTAAAATAATAATAATCCAAACTCATCTGAAAATATTATATTTTATTACTATTATTTTCTAAAAATTATGACAGTAAATTAACAGTTATTAAAAAAAAATTTAGGCCCTGATACAATAAAATAATTTTATAAATTGACGAAGTAATTAACATATTTATCCATCTTTTAAAACGGTGATTGATATGATGCAATTTTGTGTGCAGGATATAATCTAGAAAAGTCACTGCTCCATAAGCTAAATCGTTTATCATCTTCTTTATCCTTGTTAAAGTTGATTTTGTACTCGCATATTTGTATTTTGTAAGGAGCAGATCTGAATAGAAAAAGTTCATTTAACAGTTTAATATTCAGATAACAAATAAGAGTTTAATGTGCAATTAAAACATATATTTACTTTTTCTGTGTTTTCATTACAGAAGGATCTCTCACAAGAGGTTTAGAAAGAGGCACTTTTACAATTTCCCCCGATAAATAACAGGGAAAATATTGGAAACCCAAAGGTAAGGACTCGACACGTTCTGGATTGCCCTACGAAAATTTACAAATACAAAATGAAATAACAATTTACACGTGACAACATAGGGTATGAGATAAAATAAATATTACCCCATTCGTATCAAAACTTTTATATTGCTTTAGCACACTTTTACACCAATTCAGAATATTCTCATCAGCTGCGCCTCTTGTTTCTATGCGTTCATAGAGATCTGCCATATTGCGGATCGGTTGTGAAAGCTAATTAAAATATATTTATTAATATTCTCTAAAATTTTTATTAAGATTAAAGCAATTAATTTTTAAATAATGTAGGTACGCGTAATTATTTCTTTTTTTATTATGGAATTACTGCAGAGGCAATAAATAGTAAGATTGTTTATAAAAAAAATCACAAATGATCATACGATAAATCAATGAAATAAAATTAATCAATCAACTATTTGTAATGTTATAATAAATACTTACTAAACGTCTTGGGCCCTTATTAATTTTCTCTTTAAAATGTCCGAATGAATAGGGCCCAGACTTTTGACTGGCACGTATGCTTGAAAAAATATGACCTGTCTTTACTGAACGCCTTTGACTTTCATGATGTGAGCCGCAATGGTAACTGGATTGCACCAGGGTATCCATACTGTCATTACTTTGGAACATGACACCCTTGAAATTAATCAAGACATTGACACGATAAAGATAATGTGTTACAAATAGATTTTTGGTAAAACTATATTTTTCATTATTTTTACTCTATAAGGTAACCAAAGAACCACAAACAGTAGTGTAGATACTAAGTAGAATTATTTTTTAATGTTAATAATAACACGAGCAAATCGGGCGGTTAATTGTAAGGGGTACGTTGGCCTGTATTCCCTTTGCAATGGCACTATGTGGTTACGCACATTTGAACTGTTTATTTGGTTAAAAACACTGAATTCAGTGTTTTAATCTAACTAAACAGTTCCAGTTTCTATGAGGTTTTGCTTTAGTTTTAGATAAGTATATTAGTATAATTTTTTTAATGTACAAAATATGAAATAAAGAAAACAGGTACTTGCAACTTCTCTAACTCCGTGTTTATCTTCTGTCTCACTCCCAGTTCCGTTTTAAACTCCTCGATTATATATGCCCAATATTTATTAACTCGAGCGTACTCATTTAGTTGGTTATAGGGTAAATAAGCTATTATTTGTTTGCCAACCGACGATGGTAGAAGCTGTATCTAAAAAGTGGTGGTAGTAATTATAAACAACGGACGATGTTAAATTCGATTCAATGCTTTAGTGTCCTAAAATGAGTTAACATCCAAATAATATTTGTTCAAAGTAATAACATCTTTAATGATATGAAATATCTCAATTATTTTATTACGTAACACATTAGCGTTTAAACATTACATTGAATAACTGGCAAACTCTTCAAATACGTCCTACCTACCTAAAAGTACACAAGAGTAAAATATACAAATATATAAGTTGCTGAATTCATAAATTAACTTGGATTCCTCTTGATTTTTTTTAATGGATAAGGCTGACAAACGAGCAAGCGGCTCACCTGATGGTAAGTTATTACCGCCGTCCATGGACATTTGCAGCAAATCTTGCAAATGCGTTACCAGCCTTCAGGGGGGGAATTTTTGGAAGAGGAAGGAAGAAGTGAGAGGGAGGGAGGAGAGAAGACGGTATAGAAGAAGAGGGAGGAAGGGTAGTGAGAGAGGGAGGAAGGCCAAGGAGGGGGCTGGGCCACCGGCCACCTCTCTCACCGGATGAAACGCGGAAGCAAAAACACTTTCACTTTGCGCCGATTTTCTTTGAGGCCGTGGTACTAATCCGGTTCGAGCTGGCCCATTCAGCAGCTGGAATAGCTGCGTGGCTCTACCACCGCAAAACTTGATTGATACTTCCCAGCACAAATACTAAAATCTTTAAGAACTGTGTGGGGTGTCCTTTCTCAACGGTTAGGCTCTCCCTTGCTGCATTTATGAATACCGATCCACTTAGGTGATCGTCTTTCCGCTCAAGTATACCTTGACTGCTCGGATACCGCCAGAGGTGTTCGCGATCGACCTGTTTAAAAGGGCCGGATCGCTAGTGGTGATGAAAATTAAGCGTTCATATAAACTATTGATACGATTTCATATGTTGCTATATAGAAAGTAAAAAAATGAATAGAAATATGTCTATAACTGTTTCATCTCAAACATGCGACGGTCAATAACGATTTCAATTTAAATAATTTAGTACAGGACGCATTGGTAGATATTTTACCTAAATATATAAAGATTCTACATTTACAGTTTTTCTTTGTGTCGCAGGAATTGTCATATAAATAGATGTAAGTAAGTAAGTACACGACTCATATATTTGAGTTCAAAAGCCGTAGATAAATGTGTTAGTTTCATTGACAACAAACATACGAAATCAACAGTTTCCATCATTTCAGGCATAGGACGGGCAACTTTCCATATCGTCTTCTTTGTACCATCCCTGAAAGTGGTTTTAATTTCTTCTAATTTAAAACTGTCCCGAATGAATTTGATGCTTGAGTTCCAAAACTCCATGCTTTCGGCCAACTACAAAATGATAAACAGACCCTTTTTTAATTTATTAGCTTTCCTTAAAGAAAGTAAGTAGTATATACGTTAAAATAAGAAAAAATAAACTATACTAAAGTAATACAAATTTCATTTTAATTTACTAAATCTTTAACGAGGAGATTATAAAAAAATCTTTAAATTTAATAAAATAAAGATTAGACGCCTATTACTACTACAATTAAAAAACTTAATAGAATAAATTGTCACCTTGTCCAAGAAAAGAGGTATGTTCTCTTAATAAATTAGTTAAAGGTAAAGGGGACTAAACCCCTACCTTGCCATGGTTTATCGGCACCCGTTACTTAGTTTTTTTTTTATTTTATCGGGATTAGGAGGCAAACGAGCAAGCGGCTCACCTGATGGTAAGTGAACATCTGCAGCATTAGGGATTTTAGTTACACACGATCAAGCTTTCCCTTGGTTTGATGTGTTATAAACATTCTTTGCTGGACTGTACATTGTTGTAATGTAGCACAGTGGACTAAAGAAGTACAAGAGGGATCATAGAGCCGACTTTGGAAGAAAAAGGGTGCCTGGCACAATTCAAACAGAGCGTAAGTCACACTCCTTGTTCTCTGCAATCAATACCCCCAGTGCAGAGAACGGATCGCGGCAGCTACGGGGGTCACCCCTGACAATTCAGAGAGCCCATAGTCAATAAGTAAACAACTAGACCAACATAAGACCAACATAAGACCTTTATTGAATTAAAATTAATGAATAAACATCTCACACATCAACATCTGATCCCAAACTAGGCAGATTACTATGGTAACCAGACAACTGATATACATACTTATATGTTTTAAATGCAGTGTTAAATAGAAAATTAACTACTAAATACACTACATATACCTCTGCTTAGCGCACAAATATTTTGCCGTTGGGAATCGCCTTTGGGCTCTGCAGTCAGGAGCACTAACCGCTACACCAACAAGTCAGTCAGCATAAAATACCATTGCAACACGACAAATGTATCTCCTTATACGTTTTAGCAATTTCGCTTCTTAAAATAAATTTAATAATACGAAAGGCTTCTTTATTTGTAATTATATTTAATTCACTTCTAGAGGTTACTACTAGTATGTTATTGAACATCGCAACATAGTTGTTACGCTGGGCTATTTACGATGCAATCTAAAATAGCATTTGTGACGTATTTGGTGACGCATTGTTTGGTGTAAGACTCTTACGGAATACCTTACTTGGCTTTTAAAATGCATTACATGCATTTAAAACCCATTACGTCGAACCAGCTTACTGTTGGAAGGGTCGCATTCAACTTTACGTTTTTAGTTGCAAATAGTATATTTTTACTTACAAATAGATGACATTGCGTTTTATTTGCGTGATTGACATAAAAGCCATTTTTCTTAAAATCATTGCACAATAATTAATACACAGACATTTGCAATTTGACAGCACATGCAAACGCGTTGCCAGACTTTGAGAGGGGATTTTTGAAAAAGGGAGTGAGGAGGAATGATAGGGAAGAGGGAAGGTTGATGGAAGAGGGAGGGCAGTGAGGTATTGGTCCACCAGCCACCTCACTCACCGGACGAGACGTGAAAGCAAAAACACTTTCACATCATGGCAATCTTCTGTTAGGTCGTTGTTCTTATCCGGTTCGAGTCATCACAATCAGCAGCTGCGAGGCTCTACCACGGTATAATCACCTCTACGATGTATGTTAGATCTTGGCTTGCTCATTGTATAATATATTGACTTATGTTAAAAACTGTCCGCAGTTGCCTCAGTGGAGTACATTGGATCGAAATCAGCTTTTGTTTTTAATTTTATCATAAAGAGTTTACATTGTAATATATTTTCATTTAAATTCTCACCTAAACACCTACTACTATTCCTATTTTTCTTAACGCACTTTCATTTTTAACTTACAGAAGCACAAAAAATGTAATGGCGAAAATTTTACTGATGTTTATTTCAGCAATTTTCAAGTTTTTTGTTAACAAATCTAGAAACGGACGCCATTTCGACAGTTATTATTATACAACGAATCAGCTGTAAATATGTACACACAGGTAATGCGACTGAACCAGATAATGACGTCGGCATGTTACCCGTATTTACACGTAATATGACAATGACAATCTTTTAACTGAATGTCGTATTTTTTTTAAATAAAACATGACGACGCGAATAAATCGTTTACCGATAGGACGCAAAACATATGCCACATAGACAAACAACCTAATGGTAATGGCACATAGAACTTGTTCGTCTCTGCATTGCGATCTTCATCCATAAAAATGAGACGGATGGATTTATCAATATGCCAAGTAATTACGCTGGCAACTCTGGGATCAAAATAGTGCTTGCACGCTGCTGCTTTGCAACAGAATGACCGGCAATGCACGGGCATCACCCAAGGCGGACTCAGCGAAACAGCCTTTTTTTGCCTCTTCTAAAATAGTTTGAATTCCTTTTTACTTAAACCAAACCAACCGGTGTTTACTCTGTGCTACGCATTGAACCTTGGGGAAATACTACGCCCATTTTTCACCCCCCCCCCCTACCACCTCAGCCGTGCACATTTAAATTAAATATGTACAAATATATACAAAACGATTGAAGGAAAAAAATGCTGTAACATTAAAATGCTTAAAATTTGTAGTGTACATACATAAACTAGAATTTAGCGTAAACTACACAACTACATGTACAGCTAAATAACGGCTTATTAAATTTTAATGGCTATGATAACACGACTGTTTGCAGTAACCACTACCAAGATAGTAAAAACTAAAAAAGTGTTAGATACTTGTGTTTACAGTACTTATAAATAAATCGGATTTCTAATCCTTAGAAAGCCTACACTGCCAAGTTGTCGTGTCTGGGCCATTAATTTTAAATCTACATAATACGGACTTATCAAACATCATATTTTCTGTAAAGATTAAGTAAATATAATACCCAAAGCGTATTAAATTTGTATATGGAGCCAATAAAAACACTTCTGATTGATAAAAAAAAAATTCAACGAATTACAGCACTTTCAAATAACAAAATCGTAAATAAAACATTGCAGCGGTATTATTAATATTCCTTTCTTTTTAATGTCGTCAGCCTCAGGGTCCACAAATAAATTTGAATTACTTTACTGCGGTGCGATTGCTTCTATGTGCCTGGGCACATTGGGCACATTACCTGGGTAATGGTAAGATAAAAAAAAAATAAAGAAAGCAAAAAGTAAACTTATAATTTGACGTACTTTATAATTATGTATAATAAAAATGTAATGTTGAGATTTCTTCGTTCTATGTATACAATTGCATGATTTTTAAGAACCGTGATGTTAATTATAGAAAAAAAAAACAGCTGACAAGGTTAGCGTGTGCATTGCCACTGACAACAGGCTAACTAAAAGGATTTGCAGTGAAGCAGTATAAAAAGTGAAATAAATAAAATTCATCTACGACAGTGTTTGTAGGTCCACAGAGAAATAAAAGACCGTATACCAAATAAAACTCTGACGCAATCAAACGACAAGAAAAATTTGAAGCACGTAAAATTTAACAATAGTATATTAGTCAATAAATAACAGCCATACCTCTGGCTCTATTCGCATATCTATTTATTAAACTATATTATTTAACAGACATGCATATACATAGAATCGCTACATAATAAATAATTGTACACAACACTGAAATACCTTCAAATAAATAAAAAACTTAATAAACTCAACTCGACGACTTACGACGTCGTTACGACTTTTTACTCGGTCACTGTTAACACGATTTATTTTACAATAATCGAGATATCTTAAAGTGTACGTGAATGGTTTTAAATGTTATTAACCATTTTTAATATAAGCTTAATTTATTGCCAGCTGGGGCAGAAAATGTAATTTGTATGTAGCAAATTTAACAACAATAACAAAATTGTACCCGCTTTTGTGCTTGTTCACTAGTTAAGGTTTGCTTTAAGACGCCAACATCACTGGATTTCTGCCGTAAAACGTCTTTTCTCTGTGATGATTAATAAACATTGCAAAATATAAAGATTATATACAGCATAAAGACCAGCAAGAGGAAAATGCAGTTATGACTTAGTAGCTGGCTAGCCAAACTTTAAGTCAATGTAACGGAACGTATTTTGTTTTATGGAATTTACTCGAATAAAATGTTTCTAGATCATTAGAGTATTTATAATCATAGTTTGCTCGCTCTCCAAGCGGTTGACAATACGTCTGCGTCGAGTCCTATATTATAAGTAACAGTAAGTAATCAATCGCTCTTTGTCAGTTAAACCGCTTGCTGCATGCCATCTTTTAGTACAATGAGGTCAAATAAAAATATAAAATAATAAGAAACGAACCACTTGCGTTTGATCGGTTGCCTTTAATGCCTTTTCGTGTTCAACGGCAGTCGATACTACGGCAGATTCTTTAAGGTTATCAATCTCGTATTCACGATAGTGCTCGTAGATTTGTTGAGCTCGCTTCAAGACTTGCCATAGTACGGGCCCCCCGGCTATGGTTAGCAATTCTAACAACACAACCGCTTGATCCTCCTACATAAAAATATATAAAAACCTCCATTATTTAATCCTATTTCTATAATCTAATCATTATCTACTGCAAAATGTTACTCTGATCGTAGATAAAAGCTTATTGCCGATTCTATTTTGGACGAGGTGAAATATTTAGTTTTTAATTGAATAGAATAGTTTTTAATTTTGTATCTAACGTGGCTTTCAATATTGTAAGTCTATGTAGTGGTTTATGTCTTTGTACTTATGAAGGAGAATAGGGAAGGAACAAAAGGACAACGTGAAGTGTGTGATATATTTGTATATTTTATTATTAAACTATCAGTGAAATTGCCATCTTATCCTCAATATTACTCCAGTAGAGCCCGGTTACTAGTATGTAAATAAAACTCCGTACTAATTGGAAGAGCACTGTTACCATCGTAATTACTAAGCAAGGAGATAGAAAATATGATATATCTGGACCAGGAGCGCAGTGTAGGGCCAAACTGCCCGGGACTTGCATTTAAAGTAACGTGTGATACTGGATTGTTCTAGATTATTGCGTCGGTTGCACGACCAACATTAGTAACGTTGCAAATGTCCATGGGCGGCGGTGATCACTTACCATCAGGTGAGCCGCTTGCTCGTTTGTCAGCCTAATCCACAAAAAGTCAAAATTCTTTATTCAAAATTGGATTGGTTTACAATCGCTTTTTGACGTCTAATGATTCTACCACCTGTTCGGAAAAATAATTATTATTACTATGACGTTTCGAAATAGCCTATTTGGATAAATATATTTTCAATTGATTCAATTCGTACGCCGTTTACTTACTGCCTCTAAAGAAGTGAACCATTGTCTGTCTTCGTGCATAACTTGCGTGAGAATCGCAAATGGAACAGCTGTTCTGTTGTTATCCAATGGAGAGTAGTCATAACCGCTCAACAGTATAGGTCTATTACGAAGAATGTACGGTTAATAAACAGGTAATCAGCGTCAAGAATATTAAATGAAACTTTTTGGGAATTGGGAAATAATTATCTTGTTTTACAATTCATTCATCTCGGAATTATTAAAAAAGTATTATTCTATAAAAAATTATGCTTACAGATTAATGTTACTTGAATGAAAAAGACTTTTAAGATAGATTTTGCAAAAAGAAAAAATGTCGTGAATATGTAAAGAAAAAAATACAAAATTTTGTAACGTGTTGTAAAGCTCCTCTGTACCCGCTTATAGAAACAACAGAGTCTTTCGGACGACAATTCCATATAGATTTTAATAGTAGCGACAACGTCCACGCACTACGAACGTCTTCCAATAGAGTAAATATGTATAGCTTTTTGTTCACGCACGAGATCCTTGAGTACCAACTTTTGGTAGTTTGCAAATGTTTGTAAAACTCTTCGTTACTTCTGTATGCACTGAAATATTAAACAAAAATGAGAAAGTGTGTGAATAATTGATATTAAATTCTTTATTAAAGCATTTAATAACATTTAAACAAATACTTCACAACATTATATACTTACTTACAACAATATTAACTTACGTCTTAATGATAAATGTATATATACGATTTTCAGTTATCAGTCATTTTTTAAGCTTCACGCATCTAAGGTTTTAATTTATATTTTAATTCACGATACATAATACTTACTTGCTTTTAGTCATATCCTCCAAAATGGTTTCATTAATCGTGTTAATTAGTTTAATCACATGTGGAAATGCCATATTTATCGAGCTACTTTATTTTTAAACCTTGTGCCTGTATGCTCACATTTTTCAAAAACATTAAACGACACAGCAAACTATTGTCAATTATATGTCACATTTTTTTTAAATAGTAGTTATTGGCCACATAATTAAATAGCGACGAATTGCATGAAAAATTGATAAAAAGGAGGTGCAATTTTGTATTAATATATTCGAATTTTATTTTTTTTTGACTGGAATTAACATTTATATCGGATAGCAACTTTTAAATCAATACAATCAATACAGAAAAAGGAAAACTATGTTAATAAATGTTTTGGGTGACTCTGGTACTAGTGATGATATTCAAATAAATTTAAAAATAATTGGCTAAATGTAACAAAGTTTAGAGGCCACAGAATCTTGGGACTACGTTTTAAGAGTGAATCGAGAACCTGTTAAATAGTAGGACATTTCTCATTCAGTGCGAGCAGCTCTTTCAATTCGGTTCCAGGGTCAAATGCACAATGGCAATTATTTTGTTAGCATGTACCATCGCTCATCATATACTGGCCGACGTTCTAGTTACGAACCTTTCGATGACGTTATGCTGTCAGTAGGCTACTGCCATGACGCGAATTGACACACGAAACCATTACCAGGTTTCCGTAAAACCAAAAGGTGTCGATTTTTGTCGATTCGTTTATTTACTGTTTTTCATTGCTCTTTTAATTATAGTATACATTATTTTGAAAAAGCCCGTTGATTCTTTAGATGATCCCTCTGATCAGTTTTGTGTGAAACATATACCTGCAACTTATGCGAAACTAGAAGGTGTGGATCCGGAAGAAAGAGATGTCTTTGAGGGTTTTAGAACCTCTTTCTTACCAGCTGAGGAAATTGTGTTTGCTCAAAGAAAATCTAAAAGGGCACTGTATGGTGATAATATGATTAGTGACTCATTTTTATGGGAAAATACAGAAGAACTATTCAGAAAACCTACTCGAATTAAGCGTGGAAGTAATATACCATTATCTTCCACGGACTTTTCGTAAGTAAAGAAATTTATTTTCATGCCAAATTTTATTAATCTTGTTTCTAATTATCGATGTTTTGAATAAAACTTCTTGATTAACAGACACTATCATTATACTAGTGAAAACGGGGAAGATGAGTATTACGATATATCGAAGGAAAATGAAACTATCGAGAGCTGGCACCCATCTACAGAAAGCACGGACTTTAACATTAACAAAAAGTAAACAGTAAATTGTACTAAAAAGATGAAGTACTTACTTATTTAATTAATTTAACTATCTATTTAATATCCAGAACTATCCACCAAGAGATTTATGTAGACCGAGGTCCGTTAGACGATGTAGTGGAACAAGTGCGTAGGCAGCCTGAATTAGAAGAAGGTGAAATGGGTTCTTCTGCATATTTATACAAGCCTTCCAAAATCCGTACGGGTATCAAACTTCGTTCCTTTATATATTTACCAGAGATTTATTTAAAAAAAAAACTTAGATCATCTACTTAAATAACTTAAGAGACACAAATAAGTTGTTTTAAAAGTTTAATAATAGATAATGTTCTGAACATACATTATATGTTACAATTTATGAAAAATAACCTAAACAACATTTAGAACTTTGTCTTCTTAATTTTTGATAAACAACTACGTGTAGTCATTTCAGAGTAGTACAGTCTTTGTCTTTAAAACCAGTAATTTTAGATGAAATTCCAATATATTTGGTTTATGTCATAGGTATACATGCGTTTTGGAAAGGCGAAGGAGATCGGATTACGATCAGGAAGACGCAAGCAAGTATTATGAAACAATATATGGATGCTGATGCCGACCCTTGTCATGATTTCTATCAATATGCTTGTGGTAATTGGGCAGCACTGAATCCTATTCCTGCTGATAAAGCGGGGTAATTGTATAAATATTTTTTGTTATGGCTTTTAATAATTATTAAGAAATTAAAACTATTTCATCATAGCACTGCTCATTTTTACTTGCAGATATGACACGTTTGAAATGCTCAGAGAAAATTTGGATACGGTGCTTAAAGATTTATTAGAATTTAAAAGTTTCGAAACCGTAGAAAGCATATATCCAGGGCAGCATTTAGATATTTCAGACAACTTTTTAGCCCACAACTATCCTCTCAATTGTCCCACAGAACCGCTTACTGTTCATAAAATAAAGAAACCTAAAACCTTAAAAGCAACTGACACCAAAACTTTAAATAAGACAGAAGATGATACGATAAATAGTAATGATTACCCACAAGAAACTGTGGAAATGATTAGTCGTATACGTCGATATTTAGATAAAAAGTCTAAGGAAATGTTTAAACCAATTCGTAAGATAAAATATAGTATTCTAGACTACATGCGCAAAACCGATATACCAAGAAACAATAAGTACGCGAGTCTTGGTAAATCAATGTCAAGTAAGTACACAAAGCATATATCAAATATAAGGAAGCGTTCGCAATATCCATATGGCAAACACAATAATGTCGGCAGGAAATTGCAAATGTACTATTCACGAGTGAAAAAGAAACACGGCCATGAAAAACATGCCAAGAAAACGCGTCCTGTTCCATCTGTCAAACAAAACAGCGATCCAGCGTACGGGGACGCCGCTCTTAAATCGAGATATTTGTTTATGTCCTGTATGAATTATCATGTACTAGAGAAGCGAGGTCATCAGCCTTTATTGGATTTACTTGATTTGCTTGGTGGCTGGCCTATATTGAATCAAAATTGGAACGATAGTAAATTTAATTGGTTAGAACTCATGGCAAAATTGCGAGTTTACAACAATGACATTTTAATATCAGAATGGGTTGGGCCTGACATCAAGAACTCGGATGAATTCGTCATACAATTTGATCAAACCAGTTTAGGTAATGAGAAAATATATATGTATGTGACATTTAAGCTTAATTGTTATAGCTATTGTAATATTATCTTTTCACATACAGGATTGCCAACTCGAGACTACTTTTTACAAGAATCGAATAAAGTTTATTTAGATGCATATAAAAACTATTTGATAACAATAGCACAACTGTTGGGCGGAAAACCGGATCATGTAAAAAAAAGTGCCGATAAATTAATTGCTTTTGAAATTAAGTAAGGAAATCATTGAAACATTTCGTAATATGAAAATTTGTATACTTGTAAATTTGTTTATGCAATAGATTTTCGCTTCGATTTTGTGATTACTTTGAGTATAAGTGAAATCGAGGACATAAAATACTTATAGGCATACGAAAAGGTTTAATTTTAATCAGTTGAATATGAATATATAATTTTCAAGTTGCAAATTACTAGAAATAGTAGTAATATCATTGATACAGCTGTATGAATATAAATGTTGCGTTTTGTAGAGTAAAAGATGTTAAATATATTTTTAATTTAACATAAGTTTGTTTTTCTGAAGCCTTGCCAAAATTACATCGGCTCCAGAGGATAGGCGTAATGTATCTGAAATCTACCAAAGGATGCCAATTTGGAAGCTTATAGATCTCATACCCGAGGTGAACTGGATAAAGTACTTGTGTATTGTAATGAACAAAACAATAACCGAGAATGAGACAATAGTCCTGTTTGCTCATAATTATGTGTCGGTTGGTATCACAATTTTAAAATTATTAGCATCACAAACTTAACCCTTTCGTTACCAGGGCCGGAATTAGCCGGCATCCACTGGACGTCCCGTGTGTATCAGCGTCGCATTTAGACGCCATCCATTTGCCGTTCCTTATATTGCATTCTTATTGAATTGATTCCCTTAGGGTGCAATAAATTTTGTTATTAAAAAAAAAATGAGAATTCGAACATAATCTTACCGCCATGCAATGGCTCAGTAGCGTTATTTCGGCGGAACGGACTGCGGTAAGGAAAGGGTTAAATAAATACACTAGCTACACCACTACTATACTTTTATATATATAATTATATTATATACGTATATTATTGATATGTATAATACTCCTTGCAGCATCTCGTGAAATTAATTGAGAAAACGGAAACTGACACTTTGGCTAATTATCTCTTATGGCGATTTGTTAGACACAGGGTTAACAACCTCGATGACCGTTTTCAATCAGCAAAACAACAGTAAGGATTAGTATTTTAATTACGAAGAAATCATTTCATTGTTTTTGCAATATGTTTGGCTCTCTACGAATGAGCGATTAATTTACCATTTTCCTTTCTAACTGTTAGTAAGTTGATACCTGACATTCAGTGTATTAAAATGTATATTTTTATATAAAAATACTTACTGTCTAATGTTTGCACCTGTCACATAATGTCGGGGTCACTTACTCCATTTTTAAGCTCGGTAAAACTTGTATTACCATCCTTCGTTTTAGGTTTAGTGGTACAGAGGCTAGTGAATGATACTAATCATTCACTAGCCTTATATATATTTTTATAATTTTATACATCATTGACATTTTTTATTGATATTACCGAATCTTTCACTAACTGTTACTACGGCTTTTTTAAGGTTCTATTATATTCTTTTCGGCCGCGAAGAAGCACCACCACGTTG
Source organism: Eurytides lysithous rurik (assembly GCA_018247575.1). Taxonomy (NCBI): domain Eukaryota; kingdom Metazoa; phylum Arthropoda; class Insecta; order Lepidoptera; family Papilionidae; genus Eurytides; species Eurytides lysithous. The sequence goes on along the minus strand of DWHO01000130.1, from coordinate 6,257 downwards.
GAAGAATTGCATATCCCAAGTCAATTCAAATATGGGTATGGCCTTAGGTTCAATGTTTGTTCGAAAATATTTCGATGAGATGAGTAAAAATGATACTCTCAAGATGACTAGAGAGATCCAGCAATCTTTCAGAGAAATTTTGCATATGACCAATTGGATAGACGAGGGAACCAAGAAACTAGCAAGCCATAAAGTAGATACTATGATGTTAAGGATAGGATATCCTGATTTTATCCTCAATAAAAAAGAACTGGATGAAAGATACAAAGAAGTAAAAATCCACCCCGACAAGTATTTTGAAAACATTTTGAATATATTACAACATTTGACAAAGATGGAACAGTCGCGGTAAGATAAATTGTTTTTATATTACTCGCAACATTTGCGGTTCGTGCTACAAATTTTAGTCGCCTTTTTACAACATCAAATGATGATGCAGTGATAATGACTAATAGGATCAAAGTTATAATGGATGTCATTTTTAATATTAGAAGAGATAAATATTGCATGTACCCTCCAAATCGAAGAGCAGTAAGCATTTTATTAACATTTCCGAATTTGAATTTCGCGGAGGTCATAACTTAGAGTCTAGTAGTCTGTTTAACATCACCGTCTCTGCGCCTGATTTCTCACTATCATCCCGTCGAGCTAGTAGATTAAAGGAAGAGTGAGTGCACATGTGACTGCGCAAATATTTTCCGCGCAGCCAGTTTATCACCCAGTTAAACAGCCATGGCTGAAGTCGGTAGTGATTTTATTATTTACTTATTTATTTGTAACGGTTTATTGTTCCAATGCTATTTTAACTTTTAATCTTGTTACCCTTTTACTATCTTTATACATTGCACTTTGCCATGATTTCCGATTTGTAAAGTGTGGGACTATACCACTAGGCCTATGCTTCAAATATGCATGTAAAAAGTCGGTCCCGGCATCTTGTCGATACCATGTAGCAGTGGCTTTGACAAGTCGTTTTTAAGAGCTCAGTTTAATGCCACCTGCTACTGATCTCTCTCCAGTCATGTTGGTTATCCGTCCCATCGGGCTATGAGAGTTAAAAAAGAGTGAGTGGACCTGTGTCTACGCTAACGCTTGTGCACTATAATATTTCTTGCACACTTGGCTGATCTCTTGTAGATCGGCCGCCGTGGCCGCAGTCGGTCGATAGAACATTATTATATACATTGCAATAGATATTTTAGTGTGATATTTATATACGTTATGTACATTTTTTTCCATTATACATTAAGTTACGACTCACTATAATATTATTTAACCATGATGATCATAGTATACATACGAAGGACTTAATTTTGTTAAAAATTTGTAAAAAAAATCATCTGTTGACATTAATTTTAGAATCGGACAGCCAGTAAATAAATCGCTTTGGAACACGGCTCCAGCCGTCGTAAACGCGTACTACAGCCGGAACAAAAATCAAATCATGTTCCCGGCCGGGATTTTACAGCCCCCTTTCTATCATCGTCATTTTCCACGCTCATTGAACTACGGCGGCATAGGTGTTGTAATAGGTAATCGATTTTCTTTTTTTTAATCTCGTATTATAAAATTACATTACTGTACATCATCAGGAAGATACATGTGTAGCGACGATAGCCCAGGAATTCAAGAATGATTTATGTGTAGAGACAATATTCATTTAATAATTTTAACATCGCAGTCATAATTAACTACTTATAGTTCTGTACATATGTATGCAAGTATTCGGTGACCAAGTAATTAATTATATGGACTGACATTCTTAATAACATCCGCTAAAGATGCAACTATAATTATTCGAATATTTTAAAAGTATTTAGAGACCAACACCCAAATATACAAATGTCGCCGTAAAAGACATTTTAAGTAATTTTCCTATATTGCATATTTCGAGACCAGATGTGTTGATACATGACATAGATGGGGATTCCTTTTCGAAGATGCGTGTTTGTATGTTATAAATATAGAGCAAATTCTGTACTTCCCCAAGGCCACGAAATCACCCATGGATTCGACGATAAGGGCCGCTTGTTCGATTGCGAGGGTAACTTACATCGTTGGTGGTCCGACGAAGCCATCGAGGCCTTCCACAATCGCGCCCAGTGCCTCATCGACCAATACAGACATTACGTTGTGCCCGAAGTCAATGTGAAACTAGACGGGGTCAACACTCAGGTGAGTAACAAACGCATAGCAAATGTAGAAGTCAGCAGAACCCTAATTGGTAAAGATTAGTGAGGTTTTACCACTCTTATTATGGCAATATCAATTGTTCTCAGGGCGAAAATATAGCGGACAACGGTGGAGTGAAGCAAGCTTTCCACGCCTATTTGAAATGGCTTAAGCAGCACGGCTCGGAAGATGAAACTTTACCGGGATTAAATCACACAAACACTCAACTATTCTTTCTCAACTTTGCACAGGTACGACATCCAATTTTGAACCTTATATTAATATTTTTACTTCGCTTTCGGGGATGATTACAATATTTGTAAATTTTACTACATAATTATAAATGCAAATATGTTTGTTCGTTTCGTTCTTCTTTCGCGTTGCAACGCAGTAGTTAATGGCACAGAGTGTAATAGGCCACCGTTTACCATGCAAAAACATTTTTAAAACGGGAAAAAGTGTGTTCAAATCAAAATTCAGCAGACAATCGAAGTCATGAGCAAAATGTGGAATTAAATAACTTAACTGCTGTCGTTTCTACGGCGATGAATTTATACTACGTATCATTGATATTAACTGATAAAATATGTATGTACAGTACAATCTGCTTACTTTGGTTGCCTTTGGATCAATAAACTTTAATGGTATCTCTTTTTTATTTATACATACATTTTATGTTTAATAACTATTATGTATAAAATATTATGAAGGCAAAAACAGATACTAATTTTATGTATACGTATAGAATAGCTTACAAGAATACACGTACTAGAGACTGGTTTTCGATAGAACGATAACTAAACTTCAACGACATTTCGATTTTGTAGGATTACGTGGCCTTAGATCTTCGTGGCTACGTTTGTGTAGATAGATGTTTGTTAGATTCGTGTTTATTTTGCAATTGTTCCGTAATTAAAACACAAATCACGTGTCGCACGCAGTACTAACAAATGGTACAACTATCATTTTTATATTTATCAACGGAAAAAGTTAATATAGAAATAGCAGATCAATGGAAAACAGTTTCTCATTAACAATTGAATTACATTTTGTTCGAGGATTCACAATGTTTCCAACGTTATTATATAACATTAATTTATATTCAATAATTTTCTCAATTTTTTCTGTAATAAGTGGTAGTCGTGCATAGTCCGTCGTGTTCCGATTAGAATTGCTATGTTTCCAGTTTTATTATAATAATAATGTCCTCCCGACCGAATCAGGCCACGGCGGCTGATCTACCAAGTGCACAGGATATATTATAGTGCCATATATAGCCATGATGGCTTGGAGAAGTCGTTATTAGATGGTGTCGATAAGAAGCCGGGCCGACTTTTTTTTTACATGCCCATCCGACGCATGGATCATCTTACTTTTCAGGCAATCGGGTGATCAGCCCGTCTCCAACTAAGAAACAACAACACAAAGTCATTGATTGCCCTCCGCGGGATTGGAACCCACGACCTCCGTTTTTTAAAGCACAGGCCTATACCACTAGGCCACGGAGGCAGTTAGACCAGACAGCTTTATTACTGGGCATAGAGATATAGCGTTTTAAATATTTGGATGACAATGCGTGGCGCCGTGTTGTTATGGACGTATGTATATATATGTGTGTCCACGTCTTGTCACTGTATCTCATAAAAAAGAAGACAACAACGTGAACATTAGTGTATTGTTACGTCCAATGCGACCGATATAATATAGATTCTTCTTCTTAAGGTGCCTCTCCAATTATTGAAGGTTGGCAGTCAGCTCCGCATATCTCCTACGCTGTTTGGCGAGATTAAATAATTCCTCAGCCCTTGCGATTCCAGTCCACTCTCGGATGTTTCGTAGCCACGACTTCTTTCGTCGCCCAACCGCTCTTTTGCCCGCTACTTTGCCCATCGTTATTAGTTGCAGTAGTGAATATCTGTTGTGTCTAAGCACGTGTCCCAGATAAGTAACTTTTCGCCGTTTAACCAACTTCATAGGCTCTCGCTTCTTTCCAATCCTACGTAGCACCTCATCATTTGTCACCCGTTGTATGTAGATAGACCGATATAATTTGATAATCGTTTCGTACAGATGCTAAGCTATTGGCTTCGGCGTCGCATATCGGTGGTTCGACTCCCACGCGGGTCAAATATTTGTACGAAGTATAAATATTTGTTTCGGATCTGGGTGTTTGTCCGTGTAAATTCTATGTTTGTCTTATAACACAAAATATTTCTATCTCACAAAAGGGGCAGCGTTTTTTAAGTAAAAAAAAAATATTTGGACGACATCACAGTCCGTCGCAGTTTAATGTGGACTCATTTAAAACAAGAGTTGTAGTAACTAAAGTTTTTTTAAGCCATTAGCGATCCATGACTCTATAGTGGCACAGGTGAAACGACATAACATCAGATAAAAGTCGGCTGGTTAAAAAAAAATAATTTATTATAGCCCCGTGCTATGTTTGCACTTTACACTTGAATGTCCTCTCAAATATATAAATGATGCAATTATATTCAACGAGACTCTTTGGATTTTATCTGACTCCTCGGATTCTACAAACGTGTTTCATTTAACATAGCATTTGTGCAAGAAATTACTATAAGTGTGACTGAGGCAACCGCCCAATTTATTTAGGGACAAATACTTCATTCGAATTCGTCCCAAGATCTTGATTTTTGGTTGGTAGAAAAATTAATAAATTATTCTATAGGTATGGTGTGGCGCAATGAGGCCTGAGGCGATGAGGAACAAGCTGAAGACGGCGGTGCATTCGCCGGGACGATTCCGTGTCATCGGTACTCTGTCCAACTCCCAGGACTTTGCCAAGGAGTTCCAATGCCCGCCCGGCTCGCCAATGAACCCAAAGCAGAAATGTTCGGTGTGGTAACACCGTTTAACCATAAACAACGAACTAGAAACCTAAAGATAAGGCACGTGTGTAGTAATGGACAATTTAAAGTAACTAATTACAAGGATATGGGATCTTATATTCCGTTTTTACAACCGGATATTTTATTAACAGAACTTCCAGTACAATGAATGAATGAACTGATTTCGTTGCAGATATCGTGACTTTGACTTTTATCTAACTTATCTTTTGAAATCACTGTTTATTATCGTTCTTTCAAGTGTTTGTGATATTAAAAAAATGTAGCAATTAAATAATAAACCTTACGCATAGGACGTACGGTTTCTTTTTAGTTACTAGCAAATTAGATTGTAAATGAAGCAAATTGAAATGTATTCATTTTTAGAGTAAGTATATTTCTGTTTATTAGTTTATATTATTTAATTTTGTGTTGATTTTGTTTAATTATATTTCCTAGTATGCTTTATTGTTTTCTTAATATATATATTAATATAAAAAAAAAATTCTTTAAAAAAATAATCTTCTAATTGGCCGGATATTTTTTCATATGACATCCCCGGATTATAAGTTTTTTCTTAACTTTGGTTGGTAGGATTCGATTGACACTCAATGTCTCCATATATATAGTGTAAAGAAGTTGAATGTCGCCTTACATTTTTTGTTTATTCTAAGTTGTAAGGGACTGACAGCATAAGCAGAGTTGACAGTCTTATTTTGGCCACATTTATTTTGCTACGATGAATAACTGCCAAAACACGTGATAAAGAATATTATATATATATATAGAGAGAGATACTATCTTACGAATAATTCAGTTACGTTCAAAACTTGATAAAGCAACTGGAAAAAAAGATTAAAGTTATTCAATAAACAATTTCACGAGGCGCAGTAGAAAAAAAAAGGTTTTATTTCTAAAACAAATGTATTCATGAACGCCGAAATGTTATTTATGGTGGCTGCCATTGAAATTTTATTTTTAATAAACGTAATTCGAAACTTCGAAACTGGGAACGTCATCGTCGTTGCTCCAAAGAGTTTGCACCACACCCTCCGTCCTAGTCAAGGCCATAATTTGTTCACTGCACTCCCAGCGCCAACACACCAGCCTCATCACCTCCAGCCATAAACGCAGTTCTACAACTAAAAATTAAAACAGTAGCCTTTGTGTGGTGTGTGAACTTTAGGTTTTTTTTTTAATTCGGGCCATTTACAGAACTGTACTGCTACATATATA
>DWHO01000129.1:0-26301 GCA_018247575.1 Eurytides lysithous rurik | reverse complement strand
TATATATATATAACAAACTAGTAAAATTTTATATAAAGAAGGAAGAATTGTGAAAAGAACTCTTCAGAAACTTTAAAGTTTCAGGTCTTACTTTTATATACTGCATGCGTCCTGGTGGCCAGACAGTATTGGAACCTCAACATATAAAAGAGGTTTTAATAGCACAAGTTAGTTTAAACACCCTAGTCTTGGCATACAGTATTTTTAAATATGGTCTTTATTTCTAACGATATATGAAACAAATCACTTAAATCGTTTTTTGATTTTTTTTACTGATTTTTTACTTTTAGACGAATTTCTTCAATGCAAGACGCATTTAGAGTAAGTACTGATTGTTTTTTGAAGTGTTACACTGTGACTACTAATTTTCAAATCATAAATAAAAAATGTATATAGGCCACCAACTACATATACTAATAAGCTATTGGTAGAGCTTTTTACACCTGACTTGTACTTTTTAAGCGTCTGCAAAAATAAGGTTTCCTTAATTCGTCTGAATTTTTCCAATACGTATCTTATTCGATATCTGTTTTAAATGCCAATTTTTAAACTCTTTCATTTTAAGATTTAAATTATTATAAGGTTCTTTCAAATTATAGTTCTTTTTTAATTAAATCATTATGCTTCTTTTTTCATTGAATTGTCAGACACGCCAGCGACTCGCCTGATCGTTAACGATCACTACTGCCCATGGATATTAACGTAAGGTTAAAAAAATTGATTGTTATCGCTCTTCGAAGATAAACCTTTATCGAGTCCGAACCGAAATCTAGTGAGAAGTGTACTATGAGAGAACTTTTTAGCTTCAATTGAAGTCAGTGGAGATTTTTTACAAAAACTTAACTTACTTTAACTTTTTGTGTGTCCAAGTCTCCGCATTTGCTTGTATTGAGCGGCCATTACGATAGAAAAAAGTGTAAAGCCGCTTTTGACGTCGCATTGTGCATACAAGTGGGTATCATTGTCGATTTTGATGAAGCAAGACGTACAAAAGAACAACGCGAGGTCTCCGCGTTCGGTCCGCGCCCGTATTTTGTTTTCGCGACAGCCGGAAACGGATATAGAGGGAGACGGAATAATAGCCGCCGGAAATGGTCAGACATGGTGGAATCTTGCTTTTTTCTCGTTTACACTGGACATTGCTAACTCAATACAGCCGAAGGTCTCGTTATTTCAAACTCGGCTTTAACGACATGCAATAGGGTTGGTATTTGTTTGTCGCGATTGGGGTGGGTTTTGGAATTACGTGTAGCAGGGTTTCAGTAGAGCGTAACGCGGTGCATGCACATGCCAGCAGCGATGTACGATAATCTCTTAAGGACGAAACACTGGGGTTTCTCGTTGCGCTTGTTTTATTTAAATTATTTCGTATAGTAAATTCTGAAAAACGCAGCAGAATTATAATTCGTGTTTGTTAGATTATGTGAGTCCTTAGTCTAAACACAGAAGTTTCTAATGCTATTAGACGTACCTTATTATGCCATAATGTGTTTTTCTCTATTCGTCGTTGGTAATCATTTGACATACACACAGCTACACTTACTAAATTTGACTTCTTTCGTTATCTTCTTTCGTTAAAGAGGAAAGTGGTGAAAATATATTAGAAATTATCATCCGACTAACTGAGACAGATTCATATAAAACATTGGAAATAAATGTAACGCAGATATCAATTCCACGTTAAATAAATATTTGTACCATAAAGGATCTTTCTGCGCAAAGAATTTTTCGATCCGCGCCTTATATAAACAATAATGTTGTCAGTGAAAGTTACACTAAATGACAGCAGGGACGTTTCAATTCCGGGGAACGAAACAATATTGTCACAGGGAAGATTTATGGAGAAGCGCTATTAGTATAATAGAGGAGCGAAAAATACTCACCTCTTCAATTATCATTCTACAACAATGACTCGGGGAAGGAGGTTATTCGTTTCGTAATAAAGCTAAAAGTATTTTCGTGTTCAGTTTTGGAGAAAATATTTCTATGTGCGTTCTTTGCGTTAATTTTCATTCCGTTACCTCATAGTTCGTTTCAATAAAATATTTTATATCCGTGCAGCTGTGAAACCGGTTTAATGGTTGACATTTCAGATCTAATATACACAACTCTGCGGAAAAAAGAAGAAAATGTTTAAACTAGAGCATATTTTTTTGTGTTACAGTCCTAAGTGATCTATATGTCTATATATTAAGTTAATATATTATAAGCTATTATACCGATGCACATAGATGTGATGGTTTCCATCAAAATAAACAAATAAATATCGTAATGAGGCCACATCAGAACATATAGTCGAATAATTATTAAGACTAAGTTATTTGATTTTTTTTTTGTTTTAATAAAGCTTTTATCTGCTATAATTTGATTGGTTTATCTATTACGACGCGTCACCAAAATGCGTAATGGTGTATCATATATATCTAATAACATTATCTGAATGTTATAAATGTATTATTACAATATTAGTAATAAACAGAAAATTTAAGTTTTACTTCTGTCTTGAATTTATGTCTGAAAACTGATATGTATATGGTAGGTGTTTATGCAGACTCATACAAAGATTGATTTGTAATATTTAGTTTTAACGTTAAAAATAAATTGAGAAATCTATAAAACCATTCTTATCACGTAGTTAATGAGTCAAAGTATATGTTGACTAAAACTGTTACACTGTAATGACACATCGTCAGACCGTCATTCGTTTAGCAATTAAGTAAACGGACATACATCATTAAAGTTATATTATGAATCTTCGGATGTCATTAAAATCATTAACCGTAACAAAGCAGCACGCTCACGGGAAACGGGGAACCCCCTCCGAACTGCGTCTTAATAACGAACCAACTCAAACAATTCACAATCCAAATAGCCAAACGAATTTAATTAGTTTATCCTCCGAGTAAACGGAGTGAAATATGTTCTGTAACTACGGGGAATGTATTGATTGGCCATTAAAATAATGGGTGCAAGTTTAAACGAACGATACGCGTCATCGCCGTTTGTTAAGAGGGCAGTCTATAGTGAATGGGGGCGACCACTCTAGCTGGAGCCGCTCTTTTCCCCGGATTTTTATTCCACTCGGCGCAGCACCTTGAGGCCGCGCCTCTGGGAGGTCTCGGTAAACCGGTCGGATTATTTGTTCGAGACTTGTCGGGCCATATCGAATAAACTGAAAAACGATCAAAAAGCGAAAACGGGTAATTTCCGGCGCCTTATTGTTCTCGTTGCGCGTCCGCCGCGGCAATCGAAATTAAGCGATCCATTACAAGATACCGCTCGAAGTTCGACCGACGACATTATTATTTATGGAATCGCCTTCTTATGCCTCGTTAAGTAGTCGCTTCTCTGATTTAATCACCATATAGCCTACAACCAGTGACGGTACTACCATACAAGCCCACAAGCCCGGCTTGCCCTACTAAGGAGTAAAATTTATAAATCCTAATTAGCACGTAATTCCCGAATAATTTATTTTTAAATTTGAGCGTTGCGAGAATTTCGTGCTAATTAAGATTTATAAATTTTACTCCTTTGTAGGGCAAGCCGGGCTTTTGGGCTTATGTGGTAGTACCGCCACTGCCTACAACTCTATCTAGCTTAACTTCGCTGACAACAAATCAAGAGTGATTCACCGGAATATTACTCTTCTTAAAAATAAAGGCGCTGTAGAAGAAAACTCATAAGAGATATTGAATTTCATGTTCGAAAAAGTTTAATTCGTAGAAAAGTCGAAAGCTAGGCGAATTCTCTGAAGATTATTAAATATATTGCGGACATGCTTCCAACCGCTAAGAATCCGCATAGGCTGAAAGCACAAACATCTGTTATTATAAGTCATAAGTTAACCGCTTGGAGGTGGACATCAGGCTATTCTATTTTCCGCATATAGTAAAACTATAAATACAATGACTTTGTGCTAGAGGTCGAGGTAATTCCCTGGAATAAAAGTTTTTTTTTAGATTGCTGTCACTCAGTCACGGTAGGTAAGATATTGTTGGTCATCTTTGGGCAACATAAACAATATGGGATTAATTCTAAATTAATCACTGCATTATATGAGCCACGTTAAATATAATTTTACGAAATAAAATGCGTAACAAATAGAATTGGCTGCAATTTGCTTCTCTTCTTGTATTTTAACTTTTGCTCCAAACGGAATTCACAGCCTGCGAGGAATATTTTTTTAACTGGCGAAAAAATTCGAACGCCCGGTACCTACTGTTTTTAAAAGTTGAAACAGAAAGATACAAAATTTTACATTAAAGCTTGACTGTAGAAGTTAGAAAACGGCTCTATCTGTAGAGTTTGTTCCATGAATGCTTTCGACAAAGTTTAATGCCTACAGAGTTTCTATTTGATAAAGAAAGTTTTAAGTCGGTCCTCGGAGAGATTACTGAGCATTTTATAATTCGTCTATACTAAAAGTGATTTCTAGGTTATGGACATATAGAAAACTAAATTCCATACCTGTCACGTTGCCTCTTTGGCAAAGGTCAAAATTACTGTTTTTTTTTTTTATCGAATAGGCTGACAAACGAGCAAGCGGCCCGCCTGATGGTAAGTGATCACCGCCGCCCATGGACACTTGCAGCATTTCAGAACTGCTTTGTCAACCTTTATTTTTTTAATAGGGAGGGAGGAGAAAAAAAAGGAGCGCAAAGGGATGGAGGAATAGGTAGGGAGGGGAGTGGGAAACAGAGTGTTTGCACTTTATTTCATGGTGGCAGAATTAATTAGTTATAAATAATAGACTGATGGTGATTGAAATGCTTATTTACTTTGAAAGTGGTAGGAATCTTTTGCGGACTCCACCCGAGGTAGCATTGCATTGACAGTTATTCTACCACCGATCAGTGATGTGTAAGCAGTACTGTATTCCGGTTTAAAAAGTCAATGTTGCCAGCTTTATTACTAGGCAGATATAAAACCTTAAATCTCTGTGAGATGAATACGGCACAGTTCCAGGTCAGGCATCTGTTTTTTTATATCGAGCGCTCAACTTGCTCCTTACTTCTTCGTATCTCGTAAAATAAAATCAAACAAGGCCGTTGTACTTTTCCAGGCGGATTCTTCAATAGAGTCTTACCGTCGCTGTGATTATATCAAGTTTAAGTCACTGTTAAAAGTGTGAAAGAAAGAGATGAGAAAATTTAAGATATTACTTAACGTTTTTTTTTGTTTTTAAAAAACGCTGCCCCTATTGTAAGATGGTAACAAACACCCAGATCCGAAACAAATAACTGTAGTTCGTACAGTTGCGGTATTAAGAACGTGCGTATATTTTTATTTTTGTCGTTGTTAGCTATTGTGATATTTTTTTTTAGTTAATAAATTGTAAGAGATATTGGTAGTAAGGGCTATTCTTTGCAAATAGTAATATAATGTGTGCGTCGCGCATCCGTCCCCATGTGAGTGCACCTGTGTCCGCGCAACCACACATGAGCTATAATAATTCCCATGCAGTTGATTGATTTTTTTAAATTGACCATCGTGGCTAAAACCGTTCGCGACAACAACATTTATTGACAGATATATAGGTATTATAGTATTTTACGTTGCTTTGTGTTTTGTCAATGGACGTCATCACTGAAGGTATTTTGACGAGTTTTATGTGAGGTTTTTTTATTTAAACAAAGCATTTTAAAATCTAAACTTAATCTACCCCTTTGTCACGACCGCTTTCGTCCATTGACGAATTGAGTCTTTACTTTACATTATTAATGCGAAAACTAAATAGACCAACAAAATTCGTAAAACAGTTTCTTCAGCAATAATAATGATACTATTTGCGTAAGTATAATAAATTATTATATAGAAAAATTTAGTTTAGATCACTTTCCATTCCATAGTGTTATTTATTTCGTTGAGTGTCGAAATTAAACTTAGCGACAGTAATACATTGTCGAATTAAAATTAATTTTCTGAAAATTATTACGTAAATAAAGATAAAACTGTATTTACAACGTGAGATTTTATAAATAAATATACACGCTTGTTTCCAACGCAATACTATTTTTACTTCTGCTATAATATTAATAATGTCCTCTCGACCGATTCCGGCCACAGCGGCTGGTCTATAAGAGCCAACCAATAACACGAACTAACAGTTAACGACTAATCAGCCAACCATGCAGGATATATTATAGTGCACAAGCGTTTGCGTAGACACACGTGCACTCACTCTTACTTTTCTCTCGTAGCCCGATGGGACGGATAAGAGGCAGTGACAATAAACCGACCTCTTAATTACGACTATAAAAACGTTGACAAGAAGCCGGGACCGACTTTTTACATGCCCATCTGACGCATAGATCATCTTACTTTTCAAGCAATCAGGTAATCAGCGCATTGATTCAATGATCGCATTGATCAACTGATTTCACTGACCCAACTAAGAAATAGCAACAGAAAGTTATTGCCCTCCGCGGGATTTGAACGGAGGTCGTGCCTCTGATTTGTAAAGCGCGGATCTATACCAAGGCTTAGGCAGCGGAAACAGTTATTTTACAGGTTACTTCTACTATTATTTTATCATAACACACACCTTATCATTGAGTGATCTACCCCGATTCACAACGGATAATTAAATGAAATGTTTCTTATAAATAGCGCAGACATTCGAAATAGCCAGAACCTTGAAAGGCAAGCATTCCGTCGGTCTAATTACTTAAAAAAGGCACGCATTTTATATTTACTCTTTAAGAACTCTTCGGGGAATACCTTGGAGGCTACCCTTCACTTATTTTCACGTCGCTTTCGGTCACTTTGAAGTCACTGAGCATTAGACGGGGCGAATTTCTTATTTAACTGTTGATTTATACGCGACACATTTTGAGGCACGGCCCGTGTGTCCGTACTTAATCTTGATTTAGTCGACGTAAACGGCTTGTCGTTGCCCGGATAAGATTTTAAATTATTTACGATTCACACACGATGTGTATCATTGGAGATTTCGTTCGTAGTTAGGACGATATTTCCTTCTATATTTAAACTACGATTAATTGCTGCTTCGAGATGATTTCGCTAGTTTATAAGTATAGAATTAAAGCTTAGATTTTTGAAATTATGCTTGTATTGAAGACGATACAAAATTTCGATACCATTAAGTAGCAATCCCGTTGACTCTGAATATTTTGAAATTGTATAATTTTTAATGGTTCTCTAAAACTAATGATAATGGCCTATTAAAATATTTATGTTTTAAACTGCTCGTTGTGAATTTTTAATGCGTAATGAAATTTTAAATGTGTAATGTGTTATAAATTTTGAATTAAGTTATGAATTGCGACTGCTTCTTGAAATTTTGTGTATCAACAGGGATATAACATATATATTAGTTAGTAATTTAAAAATGAGTAATTGTAAAAGTGCATATTTTAGATAAACAACGTAATTTTTACACCTAAAGGTATAAACAGTATATGTATTCGACTTAAGAACATAGTTTTATGATCATACAAAATAGGAATTATTCTAAGACTTCTTAGACTACACAATATCAAAAATGTATGCAAAGAATTTGATTATTAGCGGTATTAATAACTTCCCTCAACTAACCGCAGACTAAGTTAAGCATAACAAGAGCAAAGTTCGTAGAATGTGAAAGAAGTTATTTTAATTAACCCAAAAATTCTTCAATGAAACCGCTGAGCGAAGTAAGAAAGTTTTAAATTAAGGGTGGTGTGAGACTCGATTACTATCAGTGGCCTCTAAGAGTTTAGATTTATAGTTTAACGCTGGAGAGGACGGACAGCGTGCCGGGCTACCGTTTTTACGCATCCGCCAATAAACGTGATTGATATTAATTTGGATAAATTTAATGACAGCCAAAGGACGAACACTCTCTGTTATGCATAAACACATCCTTAAGTGACAGGAAGAAGCGTCTTTAGATGCTTAACATAATAAAATCCTCTTTTGTTCATCTTATTTTTTTATTACTTAGATTTTTTGGTTTTTTTTGGTATGTGTTAAAATTATAAAACGGATAAAGAAATTTGTTTTGTTTGATTTATTTAATCCAAACGATCTGATTCAAAAGAAGTAAATTATAAATAAGCGATTACATTGTTTTTAAAATTTGATATTCTAGATAAGTTTGATTTTTTTAATTGCTATTTAAATGTGCAAACAGCCGAAGAGGTGTTAGTCATAAAACTTTTAGCTCGTAGCTGCTCATTGATTACAATAAACTTGATAGATCAAACTGTATATAATTTATCGTTTTGTAACTCGAAACTCTGAGATTGATTTTATACAAATAAAAATTATTAAAAAGAATCGTTCGTTTAACAAATTTCTTTCATTTGACATCGATGATACTAAAAAGGTTAATTGATGATTATGACAGTAAAAATTGCTTACGTGTTATCAAGGTAATTTAAACCTGTTGATTATTAATGTATTGAAATATTCTACATGAAGGTAGAGAAGGCTATGACTTGAACCATATCAAAATTGGTAGGACAACTGAATGATTCGAATGTGTGCTTTTAAAACATAAGTCCGTGTAAACTTTACTATGAAGAACTTAGAGTGGCATTTCCATTGCAATGGTAGGAATATGCTAATTTACTTCAGCCGAGCGTGCCTCTAACACTTACAAAAACATCGTTGTGCTTCACTGGCGCCTGTGAAAGTTTAAATCAACACCGACCGGAAATATTGATCCTGCTCGTAAATTACAAGGGATGTAAAGCGGTTGATGGCGTTGACGGTTATGATACGTCTGTGGTATATTCTGATACGAAATAACTTAATATATGTAGAATTAATTTTACAACGTTTATTCTAACCGCTAACTATTTCAACATATTTTAAAACTCTTTCAAAACGTAAAATTTTCTCATATTGATCTGAATACTTCATATTTTAAAACAAAGTATTACACAAATCATCAGTTTTGTTTGTTTTGACGGAAAGTGGGTATGAATGTCGGTTTAGTGGTATTAATATTATAATTTATTTGTTATGTTATTTAATGTGCTTATTATATTTCTTGATTACATGGACGGTGTAGTAGTTGTGTGATTCACAAATGTTACTTTGCACAAAAGTTGATCCGAGTCTGGGTTAGTTTGTGTTGACAGCTACAATACAAGAATATTATAACCTAACACAAAAGGCGACTTATAGTATATAAAAAAACAAATAAACGATATAAAGAATTTGAAAATGCCATCTATACAAGTAATAAAAAATTTACTGATCGCTGTCTGTACATAGAAGATATTTGACAGAAACTATTATTGGGGACCTTTATCAACGCTATAGAATCAAAAACAATTATTGTTAAAATTTGTGTCTATTTGACTCGCGCGCTTATTCCAGGAACGGCTTAACCGGTTTGGGTGCAGTTTTCAGTAATGCATTTCTTCACTTAATATGAAATAAAACACAAATCATCAGTTTTGTCAACACAAATCACTAAACTTACGTGTAATCGTTATTCGATAAAACTCCATTACCAAACCAGTTAGTTCTCAACTAAACGTCTCACGAGCTCCAATTACATCCGATCACGGATCTAAAATTGCTGTCATAAACATTACTTTATGAATAAACAATTAGGAGCCACGTTCGGGGCGCAAACGAAAATTATTAACTATAACCGGCGTCGAAGTTCAAAATGCACCAAGGCGAAGTAAACAACTTAATAACGAATAACGCTCATGACGAAGAACATTAATTCTCACTTCATTAATAATAACACTTGCCGGCGTTTTATTAAGCAGTGAGCACTTATAAATACTTAATACTAACGCAAGGGCAGTAGATCACGCTAATTGGCTAAACGACGAATGCGTAGGTACCGCTTTTATCGCATTTAAATTAAACATAAGCACGCGAACTTGGCATTGCCGAATTAATACAGTTATTTATATTCTATTATCGCCGTTGGTTTAACTTTAAAGCGTAATCTAATAGCGTAAATAAATAGGTTTTTTTTTTTATTTTTTACACTTTCAGCTTTTCTTTTATAATACAAGTGTTACTTCGTCTAGTGAAGATTGTCTGTGATATCTGATAGTTGATGGTATAATGTTCTTGTGTCGTAGAGGTCTTCACAGATATGAAGATGGGGACACAAGGTACACAAGGTAAAACTTGGATAATTTTCTGCTAAGAGCAACATTTGTAGATAACACACATTTTTGTACCGCGTGGGTATTGAACTAACTAACCTAACCTAACCATTATGCCAACCGCGTATTCAAGAAGAGAAGATAGATAATATATAATAAAAAATGGTGCAGGGTTTGTTTGTTCACCGTTTTTTATTATCACATATACATCACGGCAGTTAAAGTTTGTAATAAAAATGTGGTAAAATTCTTTTCGTTTCGATTTTCTAAAATTTATCGATCGAAAGTGACGAAAATTTGTTTATGAACTTTTATAGTCACCATTTAAGACTCTGTGATTTACTTTAACATATGTTTAATATGAATCTGTTTTTTATAAGAAACTTTTTCGTAAGATAACGCAATATAGAAGCAATTAGTCTAATCACTAGTAAAGAACACTGATTCTTATCCTTTTGGTATACACTGGTGTATTACTGTAACGTATAAAATAGTGATTCTTTACTTTGTTTTTAGAAATGTTAGATGAGTCGGACATGATCACATGTTAATTAAGCACTCCTCGAAGAAGAGAGAAAATTTGTATAAATTCGAGCATCATACTTTTTCATTCAGTGACAAAATAAATATACCAAGTTTAATGCTAATATAATATACTGAACTTGTGTTTTACCCTTTTTTGTATAAGATAGGAGATAGTATGATGCAATGAAAATAAGTATTTTAAGATAAAAAAGTTAACAAATAACAAGTTTGTTAAATGAGAAATTTCGCATAGCTTAATAACTGACTTGAGCAAGATAAAACACGAACAAATTGAAAGTTTCGGATTCCGCGGAGCGAGGTACGTCTTCCAAATCCCTTTGTTCTAGTTAGGCCGCGCAATAAAGTCACGTGAAAATAGCATAGCGAATATAAGCAACAAACGCTCGGTGACATTTGGCTGTCGACAGTCTATTAAGGGCTCTCACCCGGCGTTTTATAAATGGCCGGCTCGCATGCGACCGCAGTTATGCGCCTCGGAAAAATTACCCGCACGACTACGACCTTAAATAATACAAATTTATTTGCACCTCCTTCGTCTGGGTTAAGTTTTCTTATAGAACTCCCAGTCGGAACATCATTTGCTAAAGGCTTGTATTATTCCGTCCTTTTAAACGTACATCATTAAATTGTGTTTTCAAAACAAAAATGATTGCAATACCAACCAAATGTTATAAACACGCTCTCCGTCGCCTTTAATTAAATTAATTATGCTCGAAAAACTCAGACTTCTCTCAAAACGGCCGGCAAATGCTAACTTTCGTGAAAGTTTGCTATTTGCATCAAACGCAATTATTAATATTCACTTGCGTTCCCGAACGTTTGAAATACCAATTAATTGCTCCCGTTGTAAACAGATTGCTTAATTAAGGAAACAAAATGAATAAGGAACGTTTAGTAACATGAAGTCAAATTAATTTTAATGATAAACGATTTACGAGTACGGCGCACGAGGTCTCTTTGCTAACTTTCATTTTCTAGTCCATTGTTCCGTTGGGGGGAGGGGGGATAAGGATGGAAACTCTATAAGGAGGGTAGAGTTGGTGGAGCTTTATTGTACTTATTTAATTTCATTTAATTTAACTGAAGTTCGTAAAATAATAGCAGCAGACGTAAGTTCTGATATTGGATACATTCTTTAGATCTGATAGCTATGTTCAAAATAAATACGAAACAATAAAAAAATAATTATAGAGGTCGAAGTAGTTTCAGTTTGTTTGTTACGAAACTTAAATAAATAAATAGTTGCTTCTTTAATTTAAAAGTTCTTTCTTTCACATGTAATTCATAAAAAAGCGTGAGTTGTTCGCATTCTAAACGTGTTAACAATTTTTACAATGCGAACAACTCGTGGAAAAAATTAAAATTAGCTTACCCTACAAAGTTACCCGGCAACCTATTTCTAACATCTTATATTTCTTCATGTAAGACCAATCTTGGAAAGCACGCGCCAATTACCAGAATTTGTATTATATTTATTTATTTTAAATATATACAATTATGAACTTACATCTAAGCCAAAACGCTTATGTTACACTAAATTAAGAACAATTTACAATTATAATTTACTTAAATTAAATAAAGCAAAATTATATAAACATCTGATGAGATTAACATGTATATCGGCATTTAGAACCTCACCTAGAAAATAATTTATTACTTAGACAGTTCCTGTAGGTGCATCATTAGCATATCATGTGCTTATGTCGATAACAGCTTTTTTATACATTAGGCTGACAAACGAGCAAACGGCTCACCTGATGGTATTTGATCACCACCGCTCATGGATATTTGCAGCATTACAGCTTGCAAATGCGTTGACCGCTTTTAAGGGGGAGAATATTTGAAAGAGGGAAGGAGGAGTGAGAGTGAGCGGAAGGGGATAGGGGATAGAGGAAGAGGTAGAAGAGTGAGAAAGGGAGAAAGGGGAGAGAAGGGGATGGACCACCAACCACATCAATAACCGGACAAAACGCGAAAGCCAAAATACTTCTATTTTACGCCGATTATCTGGTGCCATGGTACTTATCCGGTTCGATTCGGCCCATTCAGCAGCAGGAGCATCTACTTGGCTCTACCACCGTTACAGCTGGGGCCGGCGACGCTGACCTACGCAACTATAGTTTTGTGGGACATAATAGTTCAGTCACGACAGAATACGGTTGGTTATGGAACTTGGAACTGGGTTACGCAATAACATTACGGAATGTATAATCAGTAGGAGCTTGCGCCTGAGCCCTAGCGTAAGAAGCCCCACCATGCCAGAGACAAATAAAGACGGGGAAAGAAAGACGTAGTAACCGCGGTTCCACTTGTAGAGATACCAGGTGAATTCACGCTGGACTCTTTTTACCATAAAAGTATATTTTCCCCCCTTTGGATTCCAAACTACAGCACCAAGTTAAAGCAAATTACGCGCACATATGTATTTTATTTTAGTATAGGTATATTTATGTCTTTAAACTGAGTAGCAATTTGGGTTACAGATCCTATAGTTTTATTTGCGTTTCAGCAAATGACCGTAAAGTGTTAATCAAACCGCAGCTCACTGTCTATGAGGATACCTAAGTCTCGGTTCTTATTTACCCGCTCCAGAGTGTTTTCTTATAGTCAGAGTCAACATTTTTTTATTCAAAATTGGATTGGCTTACAAAGAATTTTTGACGTCAAATGATTCCACTACCGTAATTGTGTTCTTCACTTCATTAAAGATACAAACAAAAACCGATCTCAAAAATGTATGAAATTGTTGACAGGAGTATGAAGAAATCAAATCCTTCTTTGTGAGGTGGATTATTAAAAAAATATAAAAATAAACTCTTGCAACGTAAATTCCTTCTTTTTAACATAATCTCGTGCATAACGTTTTATTTCATTTGTTTGTAAGTATCCAATAATAGGAAAAAGGGTTCCTTTTAAATCTCACATGCGAACTTTTGAAGTTTAGGTGATTTACTGTGCAAAGAAGAAATAACATTTTCTGAACCTTGCAAAAGCCTCGCGTATGCTTGAAAAGATTTCACGACGGCGTAAAAACGTCTATTGAATAGAAGAGCAGTTCTCTTTCAACCTTCGTTAGCTAAGGCTTTAATTTAAATGCACGAATTTCAGGTTAAGAGATGTATACTTTGCGAACATGTTTACACGTAGTTAGGTTTGTTTTACACGTCGCGTTCAACCGTACGCTTTCAACGTAATATTGTTCTAATTTAGAAAAAGTGTATTAGTTGATTAATTAATTTTTCTTACAGAAATTAAAATGGTTGGCGTTCATAATCTATAAGTATTATGGCGGTGTTTTTTAGATATATCTATTTGAATACGGTGTATTTGAATAGAGAAAAAAATTGAATTTATGTAACATAAACAGCTGAATTGTCAGGATCGTATCGTATATTTGCATTTAGAGGGACTATGTAAAATAACACTAACTGCCTAGGTAGTTAGTGGCGCCTTTGCGCCTTATCTCTCTCCAGTCGTGTCGGTTAACCGTCCCATCGGGCTATGAGAGTAAAAGGAAGAGTGAGTGCACCTGTGTCTGCGCAAACGCTTGTGCACTATAAGATATCCTGCGCACTTGGCTGATCTCTTGTAGATCGGCCGCCGTGGCCGGATTCGGTCAGGAGGACATCAAAATAACACTGGGACAGTAAGTCTAAGATCGAAATCCACGAGATAGGCGCTTGAGGACATGCGTGAGTTAACAGTGGCCGTTATGTGGCCCCAGACCGCGGTGATCGCGTGTGTAAAGTAAGGTCAGGTTTAAAATAAATATAAAGACTAAAGCGAAACGTTTCTCCGAAAATCTTACTGTTTTTCCATCAGATAGATAGTTGAGCGAAGCGACTTAACATTTTAACTTATATCATTTGAAGAAAGTTAAGACCGTTTTAATTTGTTTTTCAAGTTTTATCAGTCACTCACATAACGCTGAATTTTAATTTAATGGAAAGGTATTTGCGTTTTCCATGCTTCGGATTTCAAACCATACCGACTCACGAAACAGCTGTTTGCGACGATTCAGACAGAACCGCTGATCCTCATCCTATGGCGGCGTGGCTACATTTAGTTTCTTTTATATAAAATTCAACCCTGAAATCAAGGGTCCTAATCCCTTTCAAAAACCCCGTGGGTACAATTGTGTGACTGTAAGATCGTATTTCTAAAAGCTTTTAGGTTAATGGTTCATAAATCATGAATTAGATGCGTAAGGCACGTGTTACTTGACTGTCATGGGACTCTAAGCGCTTTCGCTTGCATAGTTTATATT
Organism: Eurytides lysithous rurik; assembly: GCA_018247575.1. Lineage (NCBI taxonomy): Eukaryota > Metazoa > Arthropoda > Insecta > Lepidoptera > Papilionidae > Eurytides > Eurytides lysithous. The sequence goes on along the minus strand of DWHO01000129.1, from coordinate 11,400 downwards.
ATTTAATAAACTGTTTTGTCTAATATAATAATGTCTAAAATAGTTTTCGTGGTGGTAGAGCCACGCAGATGCTCGAGCTGCTGAATGGGACGGCTCGAACCGGATTAGTACCACGACCTCACAGAAAAACGGCGTAAAGTGGAAGTATTTTTGCTTCCGCTTTTCGTCCTGTGAGTGATGTGGCTGGTTGCGTATCCTCTCCCTCCTCTTTCTCCCTCCCTATCCTCTCTATTTTTTCCTTTAACCACTCTCCCCTTCCACTCCCTCTCTCCTCCTCCCTTCTCTTTCAAAAATTCCTCCCCTCAAAGGCTGGCAACGCATTTGTAACTTCTGCAATGCTGCAAATGTCTATGGGAGGCGGTGACCACTTACCATCAGGAGTCGCTTGCTCCTACGTCAGCTTAAGACATAAAAAATAATATTGGTTACAATTTCCGGTTCCCGTAAACTTTGTTCAAGTAATAGCCAAAATATTTTAATTCAATTACATTAAACGTCTACTCCGAAAACAATTAGTTAAAAACACAGTCTTAACGAAGTCGAAAATAAGAAATATCTCTAGCATAATCTTTAATGAAAAAATGCTGCTTGCGGTTACGAGAGTCGTAACTTAGAGAATAAACGCTTAGCGTGACGATTAAAAAGTAAGAAAAGCTTTCTTTGTTTATCAAAAGCTAAACTTATTTTTGTGATTTACTTTATACAATTTCATTTTATCTTAATGTTAAAGATATAAAAAATATAAACGGGTAACTTTTAAGTGAAACTTAGAAATTTTCCTTTGTTCAAAAAGAAAATATCCAACAGGCATGCAAATCTCAAATTAATTAACACCGTATGTTTTCCTAAGTGGTTTGAAATGGAAGGGGGACGGTGATTATACTTTTAGAGAATCTATAAATTATTTTTTAAGGATTAGAAGGGCAAATCAGGCGCCTGATGCAAAGTGACACGCCTGATCATGACAGAGAAGTTCCTCTCAGATTTGAATCTTTCTCAATGTCTCTTCGATTGTTGCTCTAAGACATAAAATGTTGTATCTCTATGTCCTCGAAACATTTGTATGTTACTGTGGCAGCTAAAAAACATTGAGTTTTTGCACATTTGCTCTTGCATCTTTGTAAGACCAATGTTTTTTTTCCTTAGCCTATTACTTTATTATTTCTATGAACGATTTCATATTTATCTAGTCGATAGAGTGGGTCATCAATCTCAGAAATAGATTTCAATGACAAATTAAACACAATCCATCTTTTGTGATGTAATAATAAAATCGGTAAGAAGTAAAACATTTTTTCAGTTTTACTTTTATTTTTTACAGTCTTTTCATTCTTATGATTGTATTAGCTAATCTGTCCTGTCGTTTTAGTAGGACATTTTAGGTTTTACAGGTGTGTTAAAGCATATACTATATTTTAATGTTTTATTTTAAACGTAAAACGTTTATATTTTAATTGATGTTCGTTGGTTTTTTGGTAGCAATTATTATTGTAGAAATTAAAGAAAATCATGTTTATTAATAAATAATATAATAATTTTCGCCCCACGACAATGTGCCAAAACAAGTTACAAGTACTTTTGATTTATAAAATATACTGAAATTTTATAGAAACACAACAATTACGTGACAGATTATTCCTAAAAAATGGGACAAAATGTGTAGTATTGGGCTTTTGGAGAGGTCGGATCGTCAGTGTACTAAAGTTACCACTTTCTTACCATCGGGAAGATGTAACATGCAGTCTGAGATAAAAAATGAGCATGAGGCGGATTGTATGAGAAACTAATGATTTTGTATGAAACAAATTACTGCCTTGGGATCAGTAAAAGCTTGTTGGGCTACCAATTAGCTTAGAAAGCTCAACCTCAGATCTTGTTTTCTCATTTAAGATTTTTAAATGCTTCTTCTACATTTTAAAATGGAGGTTGGACACACACACGCTTATGATCTAAATAGTTATTAGTCGTTTTTTTTTGATAAAAATACGCAAATGACACCTTCATAAACAGTTTTAAGACTTTCATACAAAGATAAATTTTAATACCAAAGCATATGTCGATTTGCATGAATAGATTGCAGAAACGGTTCAGAAATAATTTGCAAACAGTTAATATTTTTAATGAGGTTTTTTTTTTCATTTATGATAAATTTATTCAATATTATTTCCCTCATCTAAGGGTTAAGGTAAGATCATTACATTGTATATAATATTGAAGGGAAAAACTTTTTTCTCTTCAAAGTTTTTAAGTAACATTTTTTTATAGAAAGAACATAATAGCCTAAAGGCCTGATGTTGTTTTAGGTGTCTATAAAGTGTTTCTATTTACACAGCCTTTATTTTCAATTGTATCGCCTAATATATAACAAAAGGGTAATGCCCCGGAGCCAACAAGTGTAGGGGCATTTAAGCTGGCAAAGAAAGAAAGCTTTAAAAATGTGAAAATAAAGTCAGAGTTTTGTATCGCGCAATATAAGGCAACGTCGAGTTTTGTTTGATTCTTACGCGCGATGCAATTTTGCAGCGTATGCGATTTGTGTATACATAAAAGTAATATACATAAATGCAAAAAAAAATTATGCTTATAAGCATGTGTAAAACGATGTTTAAACCTAATCTTACCTAAACCCTAAAGCTAAATCTAAACTTAATATAAAATAAAAATCCTAACGTTGGTTATTGAATACAATTCAACGTATCAGTGTTATACTTTAACTTGGTAAATAAAACTACTAATTTGTTGAGTTTTATTTTGTTTTATCTAATTGAGATTATAGTTGATCTGGAGCATTAATAGTGCTTTTGATTATTTACTTTGGTCCGACCGCTCAATGTGATTAGATTAAATTTTATAAGTTATAAGATTTCAAGCTGCGGTCTTATGAGCCTTTAAGAAATATGCGTATAGAATAGAAATATTATTATCCACGTCAAAGCAAGAAATCATCATAAGCAATAAATGTCACCCGCTAAAGCCTGTGAATTGAATCAAAGCCAAGTTTTCAAAGCAAAAAACACTGTATCTCTACGACTGTGTTTGCGCCGCCTTCGGGCTATTGAAAATTAAAATTACTGGCAGTTTTTTTATCTGCTAAATTCACGGTGGGCTTAGCGCAGCTTTTGTTGGGTACTTTGGGTTTTATAATGAAATTGCTGAATCATTTATGGCCATTTCACGTTCAGTTGCGTATAAAATGCAAAGAACAATTAAAATTGCTCGTTATAAATCGTTAGAAGCAATCACTCAACTGAATGGAATCAGACGATCAAAAACAACTGTTGTTTTCGTATTTTTAGGATTTTTAAGAATCATTTTAAAATGGATACTTATTTAGATGCTTAAATAATTTAAATTATTTAACGCCGTGACGACATCTTTGTTATTATTATGTAATTGAAAAAGATTTTTAGTCTTTCTTTGTCTATTAAAACTATAAAAGCATGAAGCCATCGGCCTTTAACGGATTAGAAATCCAGTTTTATTGAATAAATGTTTTAGATACCTAACACTTCTACTCTTCTTAACTGCTTAAAGTACAAAATGGTATTGCTAGGTTTAAAGTAGCAAACATTTATAGTCAAAAAACGTTATAAATAAATAAGGTACAAGATATTGAATTATCAAAGTTAAGAATGAATTTATAAAATAACTAACTATACATTCATATACATAATAAAATAGCTTACATGTCAATTCCATTCGATTCGAAAATACGCTCAGCATCTATCCTTCATCGCTTTTCTTATGAGAAAAGAAATGGCCTTTGTCAATTTTTAAGCTCACATGTGAAATTTTACACAGATTATATCATTATAGTGTCGAAGAAACAAGAACCAAAGTGTGCTTTAATAAAAATACTAGGCTCTTTTCGCGACTTCGATATTCCGATTTCGATTACACTCATTTTTATTTATCGGCGATAGAAACAAGCCCCTGTTACACAGATATATCTTTATATTTATTGTTCACAAAAGGACCAATACATTTTCACATTTAAAATATAATAATGTGTCATTGATAATAATAGTGTTCGAGTTATTTGAAGCAAACATATTGCAAATTATTATATTTTTTAATATTACCTGAACGTTTGAATTTAATTATAGTGCGACTATGATTAAATTCGCCGATTTAGTTCACGTATAATTGACGAACATTATACGACATCAACATTGTATTCTATCTAGATAATTATGCCGATATATGATACATGATACCTTTGTCAGGTCGACAATAGAATACGTACAAAACGAAATTAAAGCGCAGCGCAAAATATGTCCTGGTTTAATTAAACGTTATACCGTGCCGTAATTGTGAATTAATTGCGACCCGGATACCAAATCGACGAATTTACATGACAATTTGTCGAAAGCCCGTTAAGTTCGCAGTACACTTGGTTATGTTCCACACGGACAGAACGCGAGCGCGTGAAACAAATTTTGAACTCATAATTAAACAATATTTATTGTGATTGGACCATAGAATACTACGCTATTCGCGAGTAAGCGTCATATCGCCGGCAAATCGAATCCTATCGTATTGTTCGTTCGCCGAACGCATGGAAGGCATTATTCGTAAAAAAAATCATTCACAAATCTGTACACGGGTTGAACAAAAACTCGCAGAGATCCCACTGGACGGACTATGGAAAAAAAATCGTATCTTCCATTCAGTTCAATTCCCTCCTCTTATCTTTCAAGTCTGGGAAGTGAGCGAGTTAACAAAAAAAAAATAGACAACTGCGGATTGTCCTGTTCCTACCTATATATTGCATCTAGCTGGTGGAAATTTATAATTCCAATAGATTCGGTGTTTGAATGAAGCTTTAAAATCATCAACGTGATGGATATAGTAAGTAATATAGACATCGGGCGCCCTCTGGTTTACTTATACGTACACTTAACGTGTAAACATAAATATAGTAATATTAACTACAATTTCTATTATATGTGATAAATATAAAAAATCTTTAGACTATAACGCTATCGATTTAAACTTGGGAACTTTACATTGTTTAATATTTACCGACGCGCGATATTGACGCGCGTCTAATCTAGTGAAGGCATTTCTGTCATGAATTCAGAAGTAAATCATTACGTTTGCCTTCAACGTATCAAAACTATCGCACACTACATACAACGTTTTAAATGCTTATAACGTTTGTCCTAAATTTGCAAGTGACATTTAAACATTTACAGTACAAAGTACGTAACTTAAGTAAATTACTATTAATAAATATTTCATTAATAGCTAGAAAATTAATTTAATGAAGGAACATCTTATACTTTTGTATTGCAATGCTGACTAAATCCAGCTTATTTTTACTGTAATAGATTATTAATTGTACCATAGGCCCTGTTGCAAGCATTGCGAAAATTTTTCATTTATTTATTTTCACGATTCCTTTTTCTTTCGTACACTTGTAAAAGAAAAAAAAAATCTTTACTGACGGTATTACACACTCCAGTACAATATATTTAAAGGAACATAAAGTGTACTGTCATTCCATTTTAATTAAAATCGCTGTTTATCTAAATCCCTGCAAATGTAAAAAGAAATTGATACACAAAGTTAGTTCGATCAAAACAGACTATAAATTTGTAAACATGATTTATAAATAAAAATATACTAGAATTTATAATGATCGTAAATTATAATTTTGCTGTTTGCGCGAAGCGGCTACAGTGCCTTCGCATCAACACAGAGAGTTATTATGACGTGCAAATCATCCCTCGTGTCGGCGGTGATCATAATTAAACGTTGAAGGGAGATCATCTCGCCGCGGCTCACTTCATTTGTTACTGCTCTGACAATTTAAATCGTTGGGGTGGATAGGGTATCCATAAGATGGCATGCTTAAAACACCTCGTAATATATATACGAAACATCATCGTGCTATTTGTTTATATATGTCAACGAGTTCAAAGTTTGCAATTTCAAGAAAAAGATCAGAAGCTTTTTTAATTTAAGTCAAAGTTCTTATACAGTATAATTTAAATAAACAGCTGGCTACGATCAAGAAGAAAAATTAGAAACTTATTATCAATAAAAAGTTGCTAACTCTGAGAATATTAAAAAACTAACCCCGGTTACAATATCATTTTTTTTTGACGATAAAGTGACAAGACGTGCAGGTCGTGCGTTTGATGGAAAGGGACACGTCCGCTCATAACGACACAGTGCACACGTTTATCATGAAGATATTAAGATGTTATATCTCCCAACCGCCTGCAGCCCAGAACACGGTAGTGCTTGGCGGAAGTATGACTTTTTCGGTGGTAGAGCCACGCAGTGGCTCCAGTTATTGCTGAATGGGCCGGCTCGAACCGGTTCAGTAAAACTCACAGAAGTTCGGTGTTTCGTCCGGCGAGTAAGGTAGCCGATGGCACATTCCCACGCGCTCCTTTCCTTCCTCTCCCTCCATCTCTCTCCCTCCCTCTCTTCCATTTCCACATTAAAGATTGGCAATGCAGTGCAACTTTTTTGATGTTGCAAATGTCCATGGACAGCGGTGATCGCTTACCTGATGATCACATCAGGTGAGCCGCTTGCTCGTTTGCCTTGTAGTCTACAAAAAATGGCAATACAGTGGTACTGCATTGCGGTTATCATTAAATGGTCTCTTTGCGGACTCTGCAAAAGAATACTACCAAAACTATGAGTTAAACAGTTTTCTTATCATTAACATTTTTCGAAAAACGAAAAACTGTAATGTATAGCTATAACCTCTAAGATGAGCTTTGACGTCTTAGCCACTGAGATATGACAAAATATATGGCCTCTAATAATAATTCACCAAGTTAAAATTTCATGTCGACGTATACTCATAAAAATTCACGATTAATTTCAAAGAGAAACAAAAGGTACGCAAATAGCGCCACATGACGCTGCAATATGAAGGATTAGGTAACGTATCAAACGCCTCCCCATAAGCTTTGTCAGTGCGGTATAAGACACAATGATTAGGGATCGGTTCAATTAATTGCAGGTCTATATCGTCCTAATACAAGATGTTTCTGGAGTCCATTCAATTCTATTGGTATGTTTTAACTCTAGTCCTTGACTTCAACTGAGCTAATTAAGATATTGTGTCAATTTTATTCTTATTCGCAAAAAAAAAAGGTTTTCGGAAATAAAAAAATGGCAGCACTTCCCGGAGTAAAAATTGTGTCTATGCCAAAAGTCAAACTGATACATTCCTTTTTCTGATTCATATATTTTTTTATTTTTTATCTATGATAACGTTAATCTATATACGTTTTAAATCACACTGCTTATGATTTAATTTCATTCCTTTCGGAATGATAAGCGTTGTAAGCTGTTTAATTTTTTGTTCGTTCACATCTCTTGTTCTATACACTTCTACATTGAACACGTTGACATAATAAACACTCCACAGAGTTTTCATTTACAATAGAGACGCGATACTATCTAAAGATTTATATTTAACATTAACATTATCTAGTACTCCCATTTATTAAAATAGATTCAAGCACTCCGACTAAGTCTGGCGGCAAGCGTTGTGATCCTTAATTAACAAGTAATTACTAGTATAAAGTTAGTATTGGCTATCGTGCCCGTATTTCGAGTAAGATTCTCAATAGGTACTAGGGGCAAGATAACAATGCTCCAGACAAAAGACAAGAAATTGTCGCAAACTTTATACTACTTTTTGTTCTTCTCATTTTATACTGTGTTTCGTATAACTACTAGTAGAACTTAAGATAGTTTTACTAAGTCTTTTTTGGTCCAAGTGATGTACTTACAAAAAAAACTATTAATACAGGGAAATTAAGTAGGGTTTACAAGCTCATTACATAACCATGAACTGCATTTTATAATTGTCACTTACCGTCGATATGGACGCTAGAAAAGAAAAACGTAGTAAATGACACTTTCTTTCTCCTGCCCTTATCCTGCTAGGTGGGGTCGGCACAACACGTTTTTTTCTTCCATACTCCTCTATCAGCCGTCATCAGTGTGAAAGATGTGACTGTCCTCAGTCACATCTTTCACACTCATGTCTTTATTCACGCAATCCATCCACACTTCCTTCGGTCTTTCCCTACCTCTCACTCCATCCACATTCATGTCCAAAACTTTCCTAACTATATGCCCTTCCTCCCTTCTCTTGATATGCCCATGCCATGCTAGTCTGGTTATCCTTAACGTAATAAACGACACATTTAGTTTTTTTTTTAATTACATCGTTGAAATCAGTGAATTAAAACGCGTCGATTGGTATTGGTATTATTGGTATATCTGGTGAGTAAATTTGTTTTTGCTGTTTACTTTCTAGCGTCAATATATACAATTATTTTTAATTCTATACTCTCACCGTGACAAAGAAATCGTTAATTTTTAATTAAAATTAATGCAGAAGATATTATCTGTCAGTAAGTGTAAACACTTACTGTTAGATAATGTAGAGCAATGCAGAGAAGATTGGGTAAGTGCACACATAGGAATAGATAGGCAAAATCAAGTACTCAAAACAATAAATTATATATAAAAACATATATACAGATATACACACACATAAATAAATAGATACATGTTACAAAATGTTATTTTTAACAAGCTAGCCACCTTTTCCTTTAAATAAAAGTGATCCATATGCTTCATAATTGAAGAAATAGCGTATTCCACAGAATGGAAAACTAAATAAGTATGACTGAGATTTGAGAGGTGAGAAGAACGGAGAATACGTGTTATTCTTTATCCTCCTCACCGTCCGTTCTCCATTATGCGTTGAACAATTATTAAATTTACTGGAATATTGAAAGCAATGAGATAAATAAGGAGTAGATGACTAGTTTGGTGCAGTTGCTGAGCTTTTGGCTTCGGCGTTGCGGGTCGTGGGTTAGATCAGCCGGGATAATTATTTGTACAGACTACAGATGACTGTTTCGGGTCTGGGCATTTGTCCCTATGAAATTTATTTATGTAAAAAGCCCTTTTAATACAAGATATTTCTATCTCTCAATAAGTGCAACGTTTCTTTTTAAATAAATCAAAAAAAAATTATTTAAAAAAAAAAGATGTAGAGTACTAAGAAGTATATAATGCGGTCAACTTCTTAGTGTCATTAATGAATGAGTGACATGATCATGCTCCAGAATATTAAAACAACAATTATTCAGAACACAGTTGAGTTGATCTGTATTTTTTTTTTTTCTTAAAAATAAAAATACAATGCCGTTAATCACAACCTTATAAATCGAGCACCATAGTTAGAAAATTCATTATAATGCGAAACAGCGAGCACTCTGCAACTCTTTTGGCTTTGCGACTATTCTATAAAAAGTTTATATCCCATAAGAGGCGCTTGCTAATGGGCTATTTTTCCAAAGGCACTATGTTTCTTATTGACTAAGTAAAAAGGCGAGATGATGGTGAGTGGCACGCTTGCTTTTGTCGGCACAATGCCACTTAGCTGTATAGTAACTGAATAAAGAATTCCAAACAATATTTGTCTCTGTACACCGCTGGTTACCGAAGATATATCTTACATAGACTCTCTCTATGGCCAGTAACATCCGTAGTTACAATGCTCTTCTGAAACAAAACATAGAAGTGCTTGCGGTGGAACAACTGGCAATGCTCTTATACTGTATACGTGGGCTGTGTAAAACAATGCTAATATATAAAATTCACTCATTATAAGCAATCGTTTGCTTCAGCAAGCAAGCCTTCATCAAGCTCATAGCATTACAATCCAGGTCTGAGTTATGACTCCATCCATTTTTTATGGAGAAAACGAGCAAGCGGCTCACCTAATTTCAAGCGATCACCGCCGTCCACGGAGTCAAAGTCAAAATTCTTTATTCAAAATTTTATTGGTTTATAATCACATTTTGACGACTAATGATTCTACTACCTGTGTTGTAAATTGGACATTCGCAACATTACAGAACTGGAAAATAAATTTCCAGCCTTTGAAGAAGGAAGTTTTGAAAGAAGATGGTGGAGAAGTACGAAGGAGGGAGGAGAATAGAGGAGAAGACTTCTTCTGTTCCGCTTCCGCTCCGCTCCCTTCACCTGAAAGGGCGCGGGAAGGGGAAGATGGGCAACCGGTCATCCCACTCACCGGACGAAACGCAGAAGTAAAAACTTCTAACTACTCTACGCCGATTTTCTGTGCTGTCGTTGTACCTATTCGGTTCGAGCCAGTCCATTCAGCAGCGGGAGCAGCTGCATGGCTCTACCACTTCTATATTTACCACAGTAATATGAGTAGATAAATTCATTTTTTTTAAACTCAATGTTGGTTATGCAAACCTAAAAGTGGCCACGCGCTTCATTTGAATCACAATTGCTAAGACTATGACAAATAATCCACATAATCTGCAATAATATTATACAAAGTGTTCCGCCCCTCCGCTACTAAGCGACCTGTTGAATAACTAATATACTAGTAAAGTGTAAACACGATACACTTCGCCAATAAATAGTTTATTAAGTCTCTCTCACTCCTTTTTATGTTCTAGTAAAAACGATGATACCGAACGAAGAAGACAAAAAGGGAATACAAATAAACTTAAACAAATTTACTGACTAAGATAACATTAACTAGTAGAGCCAGATCTAATGTTTGATGATTGCCAATCCAGCCAAGTAATTTATCATCAGTAAGTAACATACGAGTAACCTTGTTTTTGCCAGATGACTAAAAAATGCTTAAGCCCTATGAAAGTTGGTTGTGGTTATGACTTTCTATCCGGTTTCAAAAATTGGTAGTCCACATTAAACATAAATGGTAAAAAATTTAATATAAAAAAAAAAATTATGTGATAAAAGATTTCAACTCAATAAAATAATTTTAAAACCACTAGGTTTTTTATATCTATCTAATACAATGCAATTATTACATATCTTGCATTGCTATCAGTAAGTAGCTAAAATTGTACGTTTCGTCTATAAAATATGCATTTATCGGTTTTTTAAAAATTAAAGGGCATATGACACTTAGTGTAATTGCCTCCGTGGCCTAATGGTATAGGCCCGCGCTTTACAAACGGAGGTCGTGGGTGCGCATCCCGCGGAGGGCAATGACTCTGTTGATGTTTCTTAGTTGGATTAGAGCATGACGGGCTGATCACCCAAGTGCCTGAAAAGTAAGATGATCCATGTGTCGGATGGACATGTAAAAAGTCGGTCCGGGTCTACGCCATCTAGCGGTGGCTTGGAGAAGTCGTTATTAAGAGGCCGGTTTAATGTCACCGCCTCTGTGCCTTATCTCTTTATGTCTTCTCTTTATGGCTATGTCGGTTATCCGTCCCATCGGGCTATGAGAGTAAAAGGAAGATTGAGTGCATTTGTCTCTGCGCAAACGCTTGTGCACTATAATATATCCTGCGCACTTGGCTGATCTCTTGTAGATCGGCCGTCGTGGCCGGA
>DWHO01000128.1:0-26348 GCA_018247575.1 Eurytides lysithous rurik | reverse complement strand
CCCACTGAGTTTCTTTCGCCTGTTCTTCTTAGGACCGAGGTATATTTTTCCGAACAGGTAGTAGAATCTAATGACGTCAAAAAGTGATTATAAATCAATCCAATTTTGAATAAAGAATTTTTGACTTTGAAAGACAATTACAAAACTCGCAAATCCGTTGCCAGCCTTCAAGGGGCAATTTTTGAAAGGAGGAGGACGACGGAAAGGATGGGATGGAGGAAGCGATAGAGGGAGGGAGGGGAGAGCAAGGAGTGGGCCATCTCACTTCCACTTCACGTCGATTTTCTGTGAGTTTGTGGTAGACATCTTATTCGAGCCGGCCCGTTCAGCAGCATTGAAAACTGCTGCGTGACTCTACCACCGTTTTAATACATTATAGGCATATTTTCGCGTTTCATTCGACGCCGATGTTTATATTTGTTGACAAATAATGGCAAAAAAATGGACAAATAATTCAAATCTGGATTATTGCCATTACGATATTAATGTATAATAGCGATTACTTCTTGAGGGTCATCTTTAGTAATTGAATAATATATTTTTTTGAGTATCACATTTATGATTTGACAAATAAAGTATTCGATTGGTGGTAAATATATATTTTATGAATAACGTAAAAAAAATAATGTCCACAAAACTATAACTATCACACTGCCAAATTTCATTCTCCTTCGCGAGCGCAGTAGGCCGTAAAAGGGGTCCAAAGTTTTCTTTTCATGTATTAATATATATATATATATAGATAAGAGATAATATTATCGTACAGTAGGGGGTGACGTAAAAAATTTTCGCGTACATTATACCTATTGGCGCATATAGCTTTCTTTTAAATATTGAACCTTCCATGCGTTCACAACCTTAACAGCACAGAACCCAGTTGTAAGGGTACGTTTTTGAAAATTTCTGACATTTCAATATCACCTTTTGCGGTTAGTGGTCCTATTATTCGTCAACTGCTTGTTCGGTTGCCTTTAGTATTTTAAAAAAGTAAAATCTTGAACAGCTCCGTTAGTTAATACACTAGTATTCAATAGAAATAAAAAATATAAGTGCTTCCAAAAATGTTTATTATAATTAATTAATCATAAATACAAATTCGACTGGACCACTCAAAATAAACTAAACTTGTGTAGTTTACATACTATTTATTTTTAGTCATTGAAATATATAATAATGACGCAATATCTTAAAATTAGAAAATAAAAAAAATTTCAAAAGTTTTAAATACAATTATTATATAGCACTTACATAAAAAGATAAACATTCGAGTTTGGTTCCGTTTCATTAAGGCACATAGTAGGCCGTAAATTGTAATTAAAGCTAAAATTATCATTTGGACTCCACACTGCATGTTAAAAATTAAGATTTACAAATTATCACCAAGAGTCAAGTCTCAAGAGAATCATCAAGATTTAATCAAAATAATTGCAATTAAATTAAATAAACGCCTTTTGAAATAATTGAAGTGTGAGTGTGAGTCAATATTATAGGCTCCTATTTATTGCAAACCGAAAATTAAAGTGTGGAGGAAAAAAAACACATGGAATGATATATTGAAGTATGAAGGGAACAGAATCTGTAATTAGGCGCGGATCCAGCCCTCAGAAAAGGTTGTGGGCACAGCCACCCAAAAGTCAGCCAAATGCGAGTTTAAGTACAACCCTGCTCATGAACAATCATGGACTTACTTATGTTTTGGACGGTTTTTTGAGTTATTTTCGATCTTCAAATGATAACATTGATTACAGATTAAATTAAACATCATTTTACATGAAATACCTTTATCAAAAACTAATAAAACGTCCCAACTTCACACAAGTGGTCATTTACTTTTTATTGCTTATTTTACTGTGTGAGACTTTCCAGTTAGGTACAACTAGTGAATTGGGGTTGTGGGCATGCCCACAGTGCCCACAACGGTGGATCCGCGCCTGTCTGTAATGGGGCTTTAATTTGATAACGGTCTGATAAAACAACATAACATTTTAAATTGATACATCCTTCATTTTAAAGGAAACTACATCTATACTGTTGACAAAAAGTTTAAAGTATATATGGTAGTTAAAAAAAAAAACAAAACAACTGTCAGAGATTTGTGCTACTAATCAAATGAACACATCTTTTTAGTAAATGTTAAAAGCTTATTTTTATTTATATGGAAATCACAATTGTTTTATGACATGTCACTTATGATGATAATATGCAATTAAACATAGTTTAAAATTGTATTATAGTTAGGTATGCTGTTTTTAAATATGCAGTGTGGTCTATATAAAACATTAATTACTTTACTGTATAACACAATTTATACCTTTTAATATTTTAGGTATAACTATCAATAAGTATATAATATTTAAAATTAATATACAAAGATTTCTACTAATAATAATCCAGTCATCATTATTGTACGCTATAATAATTGCTTGATCATTTGTTAATGGAATAAATGATGATGTTACTTTATAATATATAAATTCACATACATATAAATAGTTAACTGTGGATGTTCATGAAGTTGGCCAAACTATACCGGAGTTCGGAGATGGCCGAAATAGATACCAGTTATTAAAGCTATATTATGAATACAATGAATGAGCAATGCAGTTGTTTGAAACTCTAGGTCAGCACTTTTGGCTTCAGTCCAGTTATGTTCTTATAGACGCATACAATCAGTCTTTATATAATAAATACAGTAATGCAATTATACATAAGGAAAAGGTTACATTTTTTTGATCGGAATAGAGAGCTTAATTAATGGTATGATTTTTACCATTCAAGAGCAAACCACTACAAAACAATTAACAAAAAAACTTATTGCCATCCTATTTGTTGACAACAAGGATCATAAGATATTTTCACTTTGTTTTAAAACACAAAATTATGGTACATTAGTGGTTAATGTATAATGTATGTGCTTTGGACATTATTTGTATCACATTTGCTAAAAATTTCTTTTATTTGAAGTGTATCAAAAGTTATTTAAAAATCATCCAATACTTGAGATTCAATATGATCATATAAAAAAATACACACATATTTCACACAAAGGTACAAAATTATTCTTCAACAAGTCTAAAAGATTTTAAATTTTGATGTGAATTAGAAACATTCTTTATATTTCTTCAGTCTTTATAAAGGTAATAATAAATTTTAAAATATCCATTGAGTTTTAGCAATTAATGATGATGCATTATAAAAAAAATCTACTGCAGTAATTTAAAGTTTTTTCTTTGTGCTATGTCCTACTATGCAATTCAACCATAAATTATGCATTTTTAACAAATAAAACTGGTAATTCTATTTTATGCCATACGACATATAAACATTTTAAATATGTAATCTTAAGCTCTGTTCACTTAATTGTTAATTGAACCCTGTAAAATATAAGCTAAAGTAGATAATTATTTAAAAACTGAGAGAGACAAATATGAGGATTTGTCCAGTTAGTTTTTCCTATAGATAAAACATAAAATATATATTTTTCACTCCCCCACATAATTGTGTCAATTATTTGCAACAAAGTAAATCAATTTTAACTAAATACTTTTTTTATATTTAAATATTTTTTTTGTGTTATTAAATAAACTAAGAGGAATATATGAAATATAATATAATCACAAATTGGAATGCTTTAAACAACTTACATCTAATTTAAGGCACCTTATATTAAAATATAAACAATGGCTCATTGGTTGCTTTCTGCAGGTACATCCACAGATATACAGATAAAATAAATATTTCCTAACTTAATATGCAAAAATATTCTCAAAAAAAAATGAATACTTTACTACTGAATAATTTTTTACAAAATAAAAACATTATCATTGAAAAATCAAAAATTGAATTAAATGTTTAATACCTTTTACATTTCCATGTGAGATTACTGTATCCTACACCCTCTATTCTTTTTAGCCCTTTTTCTTTTTTTCCTCTCTAAACCTTCAGCTGTGATATCTGATATAACTGACAGGCGTTTAGTAGAATTGCCCGTTTCAAATCCAACATTTTCAGAACTTTCAATTTGGTCTGGAAATATAGTACTATATAGGTTATTGTTTTCACTGAAGCTCTGTGGTATGGGATTGTGCTGAGTTTCAGTACCAGACAATACATTGTCAGTTGGATAGTGTGAAGCCGGTCTAATGCTCACAGGATCTGGAAATCTCGGCTTTTTACCAGTAGTTGGCGGAGGGGGAGGATGTCTGTGTCCGATGGAGCTACTCGTGTTTGTAATTGTCTTATCAACAATAAGAGATGATGAGTGGTTATGTGATTGGTTGATGCTTGTTGAAGCAGAACTCTGGGAGCAGTACTGTTTTGATATTTCTTTTGATATTAAAGCACTTGCCTTTGATTGTATAACTTCCTTTTCAAATGGCTCTACGTAATTCAAATCCGAATCAACAGACTTGCAAAGTCTGAGTCTGTTTTCTTGAATTACATCACGGGGATTACTGTATGCTTCACAGAGAGTTGCTTGAGGTATTTCTGGCAATGGCTCTTGTAGTTGCGCCAAACGCTGTTGTTTCTTTAGCAGTGCTTTCTGTTTTGCCTTTTCCTTGGCCCTCTGAAGTTTTTTGTACTCTCTCTCTTGTAATAAACGGGCCAGCTCACTGTCTTGTGCTTCAACAGCGCACCTCAAGTCAGCAAGTAAGCCATCCTCATCACTCTCATGGCTCAATTCTCTAGCTAAGCGTGCATCTCTTTCTTCCTGCTCTAAACGCCTTCTCATTTCCTCCAGTTCCGAGGAAGAGAGACCTAGTTCTTCGGGGTCGATCTCGGGAGGAGGCATCGGTTGCGCGGCGCGCGACGAACTCGGTTGTTGCAAAACATCGTTATGTTGTCGTCGCTGCCTTCGAAGATTTATCTCGGCCATTTCACGGGCGATTTCCGCATCGATTTCAGCCTGACGACGACGTGCGAGTTCCTTCAGGCGTACTTCGTGCTCTATACCCCTTTGCTCGCTTAATGCCACTGGAAAATCTTCTCGTATTTGTTGATTCCGATACCTGTTCTCGCAGAGATGGGAAGAGATCTCTCGGTCCTGCAAACGATGAGCCAGAGCACCATCGGCACGCACCAGCCACTGTTCCCGCAAATCGGTGACAAGGCCCATTTTAGGCATCGTATCTCTAGCATGAAAACCTGCCATTCGTTAAAGCCACAAATGAACACTTTCTAATTACTTAAATCGATCGCGTTACGCGATTTATGATCCGGCACCGTAATAACCATTGATCACGGACATAAACTCGGTGACAACACGGATCTAGGACGGCGACTGGAAATCTTGCAGAAAGTTCACTTTCTTTAGACTACATGAGAACACGTGATTACTTTTTACGCAGCGTTGTTCATAAACAATGGGTCTGAAAATCTACATAATTAATTGCAGCGAACTTGCTCTCGGCCCATACAATTACAAATTCCGCCCCACCACAATAACAAATCTACGAATTCCAAATTAATTGACAAGGAAGTTCATGACAGGTGAATTCCACGTAGGGAGGTACAACACCTCCACAATGCGATTTATAACTCGATATGCGCTTCTTTTGTGTCCGATACCTTTTTTTTTTTTGAAAGAAATGATCATTAGTACTTCTCAAAGTTAATTTATTTCCTTACAATAAACTAATTCTCTGTGTTATAAATAAGTATGTCGGTATATTATCTCCCCATTAAGTTATACTGAGAACGTGATATGGGTTCATGTTTGATAGACATATAAAAGATATCGATATTTTTCAAAAACTTTTGCCCAAGCCGATTAATCGATCGTAGTCTATATAACGTATATCGCCATATATTCGATAAAAAAATGCTTAAGGTAGCGACAGCGTCCGCCCATTCCCTCGAACTATAATAGTGTGTTAATGTAACAGTTCCAGTTACAGATGCTGTCGTGCAGACTAATATTATGTATTTATACACTCACGTGAACTTTTACAGAATAAAACAAACGTCGTATTAGATTGAATTACCTTTTAGGTTTTGGTCGGTTACGATACCGTTATGTTGAGAGGTTTATCATCAGACGTACTTTATCATTTAACAAGATGCTGAGTAAGCCGATCAAAGAAAAAAAAAATCCCGAGGACAATGCAGGAATTAGGCTATTGAATTGCTCATCTGTATTGCTCACCCTATTCTATAGATTTAGCCCCGAGTGGCTATTTTTTGTATCCAAACCTGAAGAAATGGCTCAGCGGAATGAGATTTGACTTTGACTTCAACGATGAAATCAACTCACAAACAAACACCTATTTTGATTACCTAGAGAAGTCTTATTTTTTAGAAATGATAAAACGATTGGAAAAACATTAGACAAGGTGTATAAAGCTTAAACGAGGTAATGTTAAAAAATAAAGTTATTTTTTATATCCAAAAACTTGTTTCTTTAAAATTATTGGCAGACTTCACATAGTTAAGAAATAATTTTTTATCATTTCTTTGTTGGTTTCGGCATGATGTTTTTCTCCACTGTAATAGGTTGCACGCAGCAGCTCTCGCTGCTGCTAAATTGGTTGGGTCGATCCTGATAAGTAACTTCGCATAAAATTGGCGTAAAGTGTGAGTGTGTCCTTCCGCGTTTCGTCCGGTGAGTGAGGTAGCCGGTGGCCTTTGCAAAAAAACCTTGTAAATGTCTTTAATATTTATCTACTACTCACATCATGCTAGTGCCTATAAAGTGAGGCATTTGTGGCACTTTCTTCGAAAAGTATGTCTATTACATACTTTCATGCTTACATGCTATCAACATGCTTAAAAAACCACACGCAGTTCATTTATTGGACGTTGTTCGTTCTGTTGAAGCTACTATCAACCACTAGGGCCTCCTTTGCCACGTCAGCGGAATCTGTTACAGGAAGTACGTCGATGCAAGATTTTACTTCAGGGTCGTGCGACGAGACTAGACGGGACATAACAATATTCGCCTTTTTAGCTTCTGTCTTTATAACACTCAATGTTGTAAATGGGTGATTTGGAATTTGGGAAAATAAAGTTTACTCTTCTGGTGTGCGTTTTTCTCTTTAAAAAGTATTTCTTTGTCTTTAAAACTTTAAGGTTCAGTCTTTTTTCTGCTTAACAGTTTTTTAAGAAAGTTTTCTTGTCGTTGGATTGTTGTAAATTTTGCTTTTAGAATGACGAAGTGAAGAAGAACCTCACAGCACTGACCCTTGAGGGACACCGGTTATAAAGAGAGCCTTTTAACTCAAAGCGTATTTGTAAGTTTGACAGCCTCGTGTAATTTGCACAATTGATATTTGTTGTAAGTATAGAGTCGTTGTGCCAGAAACTGTCAAACCTTCGCGTGAACGAATTAACCAAGGATAAATATCTGTTTTGGAGTTTCATGATGACGGTTTGAAAAAATCAGTGCACGTGGAGAATATTAGCGTGCGAGTCGTTTAAACAAATTTATTATTTGTTACAACATGAAAGAGTTTGTACTGATATACAGTAGTTCACAACCTTTTTATTTTAATTAAATTGAAGAAAAAAAAACATAGTTACAAACATAGCAGATAACAACAAAATGAAGGGTATAATGTAGGTACTGTTACTATTTTGCTTTAGGTGTAGTAAGTAAATTAAACAGTTATCTGTATATTAATATGTGAAGAGAAAACTTTAGAACCGTTTTACAGCCCATTGCTCTCGCGGAGGAGAATGAAATTTGACAGATTTATAGTTTATAGTTATAGATATAGTTTGTAATAGACAGAGTCTACTGTGTTCCGTTTTGAGGGGCAATATGCTCTGAGAGATGCTTGATATACAACCAGGCCATCTCATTTCATTGGATAGCGGTGCCGCGTAAGCCAAATGGAGCTTGGGACTGTTTATCAGGCGCTTGATTTGCTTGTCTCGTCAATTATAGCTATAATTGTTTCAGGATATAAATATTTGAAAATAATATATCTCTTTGCTCAGTTATTACGCTTACTACAATACACTTGGATACTACTACTAAACTGAGAGACAGTAGTGCTTGGCGGTAAATTAACTGGCAATATAGTGACTCGGACTCTGCAAGGGTTCCTTTACTTAGTAGAAATAAAAACAAAAATAATATGCTGTCATGTTAATATTGGCAATAAATTAAGTATAATGATACTTATATGTGATTAAAAACGTAAATATTTTCGCCATTAATAGTGTCTATTGTTCACAGAAAATGTTTTTTTTTTCAATAACAATTAAAAAAAATATAGAAAATGTGCCGAAAGTTTATAAATTTTTGTACTTCATAGTTTTGCGGTGATCTTCGTTGCTGATTGAATGTACGAATAGCGTCTAGGTCTAGTAATAAAAGAACATCCAAAGTGGAAGTGTTTTTGAGAAAAGTGGAAGCATTAATATGTAACAAAAAGTGGTGGAGATAAAGGAAAATCCTTTTTTATCTTTATTCACTAAATATGCATCAAACAGCTCTAGGTGATACGGAAAGGAGTTAGGCGCTAAATATTAATTTAAACAAAATCGTTATTATATAAATAATTATTAATTAAACAGAAAATTAATGTACTAAATTTCGATAGAAAAAGGAATAAATATAAAAATACTTAAACAAATATTTAATTTATATCTAATTTTGGGAAAACTTGCTCGCGATCTTTACCGTTATATTCACGGTGGACGTATTTTTCTTTTCTTTTGCAAAGTGGTGGCAAATAAATGTATGATTTTCATCATTTGATTAACAAATCTCGCCCGAGGTGACCGAATCCTTCATTTGACTACGAGAAAAACATTTCCAATGCTTTTCCATTGCGTCATATTTCTTATGATTATTTAGTGTCCAAATGTTATAACATTATATTGAGTTATTAATATTTTTCAAAAATTATGAATTAAACTTTTTAAAAATACCTCTAAGGATGACTCTGCGAGATGAAAGAAGAAATAATTCACAAAAAAAAAAAGAATTGACAAAATATAAATGCTCTTTAAGCATGATATTTTACTTAACGAGTACGATACCTAATACAGTATTACACTCGTTAACCTTTTCACTTTTGATTTTTTTACTTTACTTATGATTTTTCTAAAATCTTGTAAATCAACAATATAGTTCGAGAGGTAATTCTTCCTAATATATTGATTTATATTAAAGTTTAACACAGCATATGGTAATTGCTAAATTTTGCCAAGTAATACTTCCATTCGTTTTCGATAGCTTTACATGTCTTACTTTGTAATGGGTACGGATTATACATAGTTTACTTATTAGACCATCAGTCCTGTAGGATTTTCTTTAAACCATTTTTTGGAAATTTGTAAATTTTATTGGATCTTCTATCTCGCGTAGGATCAAGTGAATAACATATTATGTGATAATGCGAGGTGGAAATAGTAAACGATGGAAAGAGTTATGAGTCATTATCGAATCACCATTTAATATGGTTTCTCAATATATCACAGAGGACCCTAAACCATTGTTTACGTATCGCGTTTCTAACTCCAGCAGACTCATGCATCATACTCGTCATTAACGTAGCCGGGTGATAGTGTTACAAATACGTAAATACTAAACAAGTATCACTGTTGACGGTTCATCGTACTGCCGAATGAACTCGGACGCTCCGTCCAGGACGCATTCTGTTGGGAGCATCAGCTGCGCCCACACGTCCGCCATGTTGAGTTTAAGAACTCGCGCCAATTTCACAACGAGCAAAGGAAACCTGTCGTACCGCTATTACTCTAAAGCGCAGTGAGTTATTTTACATTATATTTTAGATAATGCGAATGATCTAAAGGTATACTTAATAATTTACATTACATTTAAATTACACCTAATAAACTTTTTGTATAATTAATTCCGATTGAAGACAGCGGTTGCGAATCGGGATTTTTTTTTTAATGGAAAAGTTAAAGAAAATAACATATTGCCTAAATTTTGGAGAAACGATTCATATTGTGAAGTGACTGTGCAATGAACTATCCTATTGTCATAATTTAGAGCAAGGGCTAATGCCGAGATGGACTATTTACTGTCCTGTATAAATACTATCAAGGATCGAAATGTATTAAAGTATTTTTCGTTTCGAACTCAATTTAACAACAGAAAAATGACCTCTTATCAGTGCTAACGTATGTATTATTTGTTAACTTCATGAACTTCACAAGAATAGTTCACAATAATGTAGTAGATGTCTATGTAACATGGATTGATAAAAAATCTATCCTGTACAAATCTCTCCCTCGAAAAGTTAAAAAAAATGTTTTTACAAAACACCCAATGCAAGGAGTCTAAAAAAAAACTTTAATTAAAAAAGTTAAAAAGAACTTTAAATAGAATAATCTATTATGTTTAGAAATATAAGAGGATTAAAATGTGTCAAAATGATTCTACTGCGCAATTGCAAACTACTTAACAGCTAAAAAGTTATACATTCTTTTGTTTATGTGCCTGCCAATTCTCTTGACATAATTGTTTAATATAAATACTCTTGCTAGTTTTTTTAGAGGTCGTTACAGATGGGAGCTAGTTTAGTAATTCATGCAACACCAGATTCTTGATATTGCCCACGGCCGCCATTAGTGCCATCTACATATCGGTCTGCGATGGTCCAGAGTCCAGAGCCGTGAGATGATGGAAATTTAGAGTCGACGACATCTAGTTTCTATCATCTCACGCATATCCTTATGTAGTGTCTATCTTACTTGTGAAAACTAAGCCTTCTTATGGGTTGGGTGTTCTGATAAATTTTACGTCATCCTTTTGAGAGAAATCATCTTCATCCTTATATAAAAGAAACAATATGCAAGTGACATAACCGATAAAATTATGCGGTAGTTTCTTTTTCAGAATATGTCACAACCAGTTCTTCTGAAAGTTAGGGTTTACAGACAAATTATTGGGTTTAGAATAAATAAATACCAGGGAACATTTCATTCATGTCCATCTGATACCAAACTAGACAAACTAACTTTCATATTTATACATTTTAAATGCGTACTTACATAGATAGTTAACACCTTGACTCAGAACGAATACTTTTACTCACCGCACAAATATTTGTTCTAGGTGAGAATCGAAACCACGATCAGGCTAGTCTAATATTTTACACCATTTGGTGCTGTACTAAGCAAGCGTATCGCTAGATGGCATCGACAAATGGACGGGAATGACTTTTTACATGTTCTTCAAACTGCTTGCATAGTCTCACTCGTTAGGCATTTGCGTTATTAGTTCGTAATTATTACTCAAATTCATGTAAACAACAACGATATAGAATTGTTCTCTACTTCGAACAAGAACATCGTCACAAGAAACATGGTTTTGAAGTATTGCAGTTCAATATAGTTTGCGGTGCAAGGTATCTTACTTTAATGAATTTTATATAAAAAAACGGATACTTTCAAATTAATTGTTACAGATCTATGGCGACCGTCGAAAAGCCTATTTTATACGGCGATGACGCAGCACCGCCCGTAAGGTTCGTCGCGATGACAGCCTCCATCTTAGGCGTTGAACTTGAGCACCGTAAAATAGATCTATTCGCATCAGAGAACAGAACCGAGTCTTACAGAAAAGTGAGTCAATTTGAATTTCAAACACAAGGCCGCATATGGAGTACTGCTCTCACCTTTAAGCTGGGGCACCACAGTACCAGTTCCTTTCATTTATCGCATCCAACACAGAGCTGCCCGAATCGTGGAACCAAGTTCTTTCCGAGCGGCTAGATCCTTTGCCTTTGAGGAGATTTTGTTTCTCTGCGTATTCTATTGGATATACTATAGTGTTCTGAGGAATTCGGATTGATGTCCTGGATGTCTGGCAATCGACCACAGTGCGCTTCTTCCGGAATTTTCTCCTACGCACTACTAACTTGTGGCATCCATTGTCGCCAGCGGTATTTCCGGGCCGACATTGGAACCTTTAAGAAGACAGCATACTCCCACCTTAAAGGCCGGCAACGCATTTGCAAGTCCCTTGATGTTGCAGATCTCCATTGGCGGCTGCTTACCATCAGGTGAGCAGCTTGCTCGTTTTCCTCCTGATCCCGATAAATAAGTCAACAGACATGATGCTCGAAGGTCACGGTCAATACACGTCAATAAGCAGCTGGTCAAACTATATTTGTGAAATAGAAATAGGTACTGTTAGTGATCTTACAAAAACGTTACTCTCTCATGGCAAGTGGCAAGACTACATTATGCCCATGGCTTAGTTCGATATCGGTTTAATAATTTTTCCTTGATATAAAGCCTATGATGTTCCATTTCACAAATTATACCTATGCTAATAATCACAAGGAACGTAATTTTTTTTAGATAAATCCTCTCCAAAAAGTGCCAGCATTGGTGACGCCGACGGATAACATTTGCGACAGCCACGTGATATCTTTGTATTTGTGCCGAAAATGGGACCGTACCAATAAACTGTACCCTAAAGACGCTGTAACTAAAGCCAAAGTTGACGAGATATTATTCTTTAATTCTTCAACACTGTTCCCCATAGACAGTGAGATCTTTGTAAGTATATTTATAATATATAGTGGCCTAGTGCTATAGGCTCGCGCTTTACAAATCGGAGGTCGTGGGTTCGAATCCCGTGGAGGGCAATGACTTGAAGGTGCTGTTCTTGGTTTGATTAGGGCATTACGGGCTGACCACCCGATTACCTGAAAAGTAAGATGATCCATGCGTCGGATGGGGATGTAAAAAGTCGCTCCCGACTTCTTATCGACGCCATCTAGCGGTGACTTGGAGACGTCGTTATTAAGAGGTCGGTTTAATGTCACCGCCTCTCCGCCTGATCTCTCTCCGACCGTGTAAGACGGTCCCATCGGGCTATGAGAATAAAGGAAGAGTGAGTGCACCCGTGTCTGCGCAAATGCTTGTGCACTAAAATATATCCTGCGCACTTGGCTGATCATTTGTAGATCGGCTGCCGTGGCAGGGATCAGTCGAGAGCACATTACTATATATAAAGTATATAGCCCCTTTTTACGATACAGTATCGCCACTATACCGGAAACCGGAAAAAACAGTTCAATTTTACTTCAACTTTACAATTATTACATTCCAGACAAAGTTCTTTGCTGGTTCCAATGCCGGTGAAAGTAAAATAAACGAGTGGTCTATGGCGCTTGATTTCTTAGAAAATAGACTAAGCCATCATTCATGGCTTGCTGGTGATAAAGTAAGTATTTAAGGCTAAATAATAATATTTAAGTACATACACTCTGAAAAATATTTCAGGATGCATGTACTTGAATGAAACTAGGAAACAACATCGTGAGAAACTATGTTAGCAGTGGATGTTTCAAATGGAAATTAATAACCGGTAAAATTATCCTCTAGCTGGGTAAAGAACTTCACCATAGAAAGGCATAAACCGACAACCTCTTCCTCGAACCCAAATTATAGGTGCTTTTATAGTTTTATGCTACTTATTAAATCCAAGATAAGTCAGGTTTAAAAATTATTGCTGGCACCGGGATTTTATGTAAGGTAAAAAAGTATTTCTAAATTTACATTTATATTGAGTTTGAATGATTGGAAACTATAGAGTATACTGAAAGTAATAGGAATCTGGTTTTATATTTCATCAGAGATGAAAGTACTTCATGAAGTCTCATCTGACAAAAATGAAGAATGAGAGATAAAGTCGGTTTCAGTCGTCTACACTATACCTAACCATACTTGCAGCACTTTATTGTCCAAATTTAAAGATGATAGTGATAAAAACTACTATCTTAAGACAAATCGTGCCGATGAGGGTGCATCAACAAGTATAATTGAGCCAGCCCATAGAAACGAATAAACGCCAGCTGTTTCGGAAGATCAAATATAAAGTTCATAGTTTCTATTAGTTATGG
Organism: Eurytides lysithous rurik; assembly: GCA_018247575.1. Lineage (NCBI taxonomy): Eukaryota > Metazoa > Arthropoda > Insecta > Lepidoptera > Papilionidae > Eurytides > Eurytides lysithous. The sequence continues at coordinate 12,513 of DWHO01000128.1, read as the reverse complement.
ATTTGTAGGTGGAGTTGCCATATGCCATGTAGTAATAAACACGACTGCTTCTTACATAAAAGCGTCAATTTTTTTTTTCTAAAGTTTACGATTTCTTAATTTCTTTTTCATTCTAATAAGGTGTAACTGTTAGGCAAATGGTTTACCAGTAGCCAGCTAAGACCAACAATATTTTTGTGTCGCACTTTGGCAATAAATAATAAGAAACTCTGCTGCTAGATAGTAATATAAATAGCCTTTCTATCTTACAGCAGAGTATTTCAAAGTAGGAATCATTAATCACAGTAAGAATTCGGTTTGGTCCGCTTGAGTATACAAAAGCGATATCTAAAAACTGGCGCAACCTGGTCTCTATTTTTCGTTAGGCGGGTATATAATAGGTTGCGAACTGAGAGTTTTTACTCTGATACTGTATTTACTTTAGGTTTCGACTTGAAAAAGGGTTTTTATATAGACAGGATATAGAGGTTTAACGGTAGTAGATCCACGCAGCTGCTCCCGTTGCTGAATGGGCCGGTTCGAAAAGTGGAAGAGTCTTCGCTTCCGCGTTTCGTCTAGTGAGTGAGGTGGTCGGTGGGCCATTCTCTCCCTCCCATTTTTCCTCTCTCACTCCTCTCCCTTCCTCACTCACTCCCCCTTTTGCTCCTCCTCTCTTCTTCCATCTCTCTCATTACTCCTCCTACCTTTTTCAAAAATTCTCCTCTTTTAAGGCTGACAATGCATTAGCGCGTTCTGTAATATAGCAAATATCCATGGGCGGCGGTAATCGCTCATCATTACGTGCGCCGCTTGCTCGTTTGTCAGCCTACTCCATAAAAAAAGGTCCAGTAGTAGCAGTCGTAGTAACGTGGAAAACTTTTTGGAACAGTCTACAGAGAGTGAATATATCCCACGAGCCCCCGGAGTTAACACTGACCCAATCTATCGAGACCCGGACTTTTCATTTCGGGGCCCTACGTACTATTTTAGTGTACCTCTACTGTTATAACGGCAGGGCCATATTCACATTCACTCGCCAACGTAACGAGCACTGAAGTCTTCATTGCTTCGAGGATTTAAAGTCTTTTTTGATGCTATCGAATAGACGAATGGTTCAACCGCGTCAACCTTCTCCATAACGTCGAAGCTGTCTTTCTTAAGCGGTCAGTTTATATTTTGCTGTGACTGGCTGACCTAAGTGGCCGTACCTGAAGCTAAAGAACCTGGCAAAGCGCACTCATCTATTCGAGAAAAGCGCTACTTTGCTTAGGACCGCCTCTAGTTTTAGAATATGAGCAATTCGGCAAGTCACCAATATAGAGCTGAAGAGGGTTGTTGTTCGTATCGCAAAGCTCTTTGTCGTTTATTGATTATTTCTATGACGGTATTCTATTTGTTGCCATCATAGAATTAATAACCGTACGGTCGCGTGGTTTTGCTTGCTTATGGATACGCGGGGAAGCCGCAGACAGACTTTGAAGGGTATCTCGCGTATTAATAGCTCTATTTCAAGAGATTACATTCCTACATCGACTTCACCCGAAACAACGCGAAGGTTGATGGCGACTTCAGTATTTGCATTTACCGACGACAACAGACTACGCCACTTCCAGTCAAAGCAGTGTTTTCATCCTATACGGGATACCTTACGTATTTAGCCGTTGGAGTCCGAAATCACCTAATGGCATGGAATTGTTGATGTACCAAACTCGGTCTGCTGATCTCGTCTAATTTTGTTTCTTGACGGAGAATGGTGGCTTGAGCTCAGTAAAAAAGCAATACATCCCTTTCCGATGCGCAAAAAATGTAGGACTCCTTCGCAGAGTCCACCTGGGGTACCATTGTATTGCCAGTTATTCTACCTGTTCCAGTTTGATAGGCAATGTTGCTAGAGTAATTACTACGCATAGAGAAATTTAATTTTAAATCTCTGGGTGATAATTGTAACACAGGTTCTGCGTGGCTGTGTTGTTATGGGCAGATGTGTTGCACTCGCTCGCCTCTTTATACCTTAAAAAAACAAACCCTCTGGTTTATCACCCTATCGCTCTTAAATGCCCATCGTGTGTTCTTATGCATCAATATTAACCAGTGTGTTTGGCGTTCTCTACCCATGGCGGGTTAACTTATGCAAAATATTTTTTATGTATTTTACTAATATAAATAAAAACATGTACAAATAAATAATTGTAATTTATCGTGTAAGTTGTAACTCACCAGATATTCGTGATTTTTTTTTTATTACTTTAACCACTTTGTTTGCTTACAGATGTTTCTTTGCGATTTGTGTGCTGTGTCTACAATTACTTCAATGATGTGTTTAATTCCCTTGTCGGATCATCACGTGAGATTGAAAAGTTGGTTAAATGAAATTGAAAAACAACCGTTCTACAATATAAACAGGAGAGGCATCGAGCGTTTAAATAGTTTCGTTGTAAATGCAAAAAATCTAACCAAGCTGTAATCATTATGATACTACCTATATTAGATACAAATACGGAGTGAAAATTATGAAGCAAAAAAAAACATGAGAATTTTTTTAATAAACTATATTTAGTTATTGTTTATTTTTATTCGCTTAGGTTTATTAATTAGGGTTGTCATAATTCAATTTTACGGATGTAGTAGTACTTCAAGTGGCTACTTTGCTTATAACATATTTTGAAAAAATATTTTAGGACTCATTGATTCAACTTGAGATCAGAATACAATCTGATCTCAAGTTTGGAAACTATGTTTACGGATTTTATTATGTATTGATTTGTTTTTAAATTCCAACATTTTTAAACTTTACACACTCCATGTTCACGGGACAGAATAATGTGATTCAAGTTCTAATGTCATAATTAACCAGGGTTAACCTCAAAACTTTTAATAATACTCAGTATGAGCGGTATCTTGAAGTCTTGAGGTGTGGATATGCTCAGATTTATTCACTTTTATTATATTATATTATTATATTATTTATTCACTTTACTTCTCTATTGAAATTAGGATGTTACTTACTGGTAGATTCCTGATCAAGGAGTGTACCAGTAAGTAACATCCTAATCGAAGGACAGGTGGTAAAAACTGAAGTATCTTCTTCCGCGGCCTGAAAAATATTTTAATAGAAGCCCACTTCAAGATACAGACAATCTTGTCTGCGACTCCTTTGTTATATGGTAATACAGCAAGCACTCGTTCAACTTTGGCTAGTTTTACTCGTTCACTGTGAGGTTGATATTGAAGCTCAGCCTCTAGGTATTTAATATCGCAGATTCCTCGCGAATAGCTGAGAGTCTCCATTTAGATTTTTATGTGTATAGATGTCTTTCTATGTACATATATGGGCATGGGTTCTAATTCCATTGTAATATATAATCTAATTCAATGCTATTAATTCAATTGTACATTTTATTTTGGAGTGTAATAAGTTAAGATGATTAAGAAAGCATTTACTTTGTTAATAAGTAAAATCCAGTTGTTTCTGAAAGCATCTAGGCCATCTCATCATCGTTTGCGAGAGTGATCTCGACGTTTTCGACTGTCCTGAAACTATCAATGTGTTACGACACCTGCCCATTCTAGTAGTTTTCCAGGAAACATCTGTTATACCAGTCATGGAACGCATCGTAGTATTTCGGATACGGCCCTATCTATTAACGCCGAGAATGCTGCGTTCCATGGCTCTTTGAAAAACCTTGAGTCGGAACTTCTGAGATTTGGTTAAAGCTCTTATTTGCGCACGTAAGGATAGGCAAGATACACGAGTTGATGAGTCTGCGTTTCAGCGAAATTGGAAGACCTCCCTTCATTTGTGCCTTCATGGACCGGTTGCTTTTCGAGGCATTTTGGATGCGACGTATGATTTCCTTATTTTGCCTGTTCTCAAAAGAAAATTAGTAGCTCAAGTACTCAACGTTATTATCTGCATTTTTGTCCGATTCACCAGAAGTCTCATCTTCAGGCTCGCTATGCTTAGGTCTAAGGTCATGTGGTGCAATTTCGATGATATAAAAGCAAAAAGGACAATATCACCCGCAAATTTTAAATTTGTCAGTAGTTTGCAACCGATACGCATGACCTTTGTTGCCCACGACTTTGCTAGTGATTTGAAATTAATTAGCTGTTGTGAATAGGAGCCCGAAAGTATGAAGCGTTATGCTCGCTATACCATTGTCGTAAATTATTTTTATAGGTCCATGTGAGTTTGTTTGATTTTCTGTTTTTTTTTTAAAGCGTTCGCTTTTGTATAATGTCGATTTGAAAGACTAAATAGGTATCTTTTTAATTTATTATCTGGTTAAGTGTGTGGAGATGATCAGTTGCGGAGAAGTGGGGGCCGAATCTGACTTGTTCTGGTGGTTGGTATCTATCAAGTTTTCCAGCAATGCGTTTTTCTACTAATTTTATGTAAGTTTTGTATATGTGCGATAAGCCAGTTAATAGCGGTTGGACAATAAAAGTGCACACATAAAAGTGCAAACAACTAGGAATTCTCTCTTGAACGCCTTTGTATGTCCTCTGATTGCTGAGAGTACTTTCACACGATGTTGGGACAGTCCTAAGTTGAAGCGAATTAAAAAAAAAATTAGGGCAGATCGCTCGCGGTCTTAGAAGAAACACCGTAGCCAGCTATGGTGTTGTTAAACAAGGATGAATGGATTGTTGTAATAATTGCTATGTTGATAAAAATCTTGAGATATGACTATATTATTTATATTTTTATAATTATTTTGGCTGGTGTTTTATAAATTATAGTTGCCGTCGACGTTAGATATAAATTTAAAAAAAACTAAGAAGAAAAATCTAATTCCATAAACAAAATGAAAACAATCAAACGCTTTCTCTATGGGACACGAATGTCTGACTGATTAGCTTTCTTGTAATGTCAAATCCTATATAGTCTATGGACTCTATTGATTGGTCAACGAGGAGATGTAAAAAATGGCTGCCTTGCCTTCTCCTACTCAGGTAGAATAAAAAAGAAATAAATTGTTTTTATAGTGCAGTTTAGTCTGTAATATAATTTAAATAAAACTTTTACAAGTTGGCTATAATTCTGTGTAGTAAAAAGATCCGGTCGCGAATTGTGTTTTATAGATATTCTTCCTAAAAGTGTCATGTACTGGTTCTGATGTTTAAAAAATATGTATTGCGAGGAATTGTATTAAGAAAATCGCCCAAATATCTTTCCTAATTACAGTGAAGTGAAAGTATTTCGTGTCTCATTGAGCGTTTTTATTTTTTATTCTGTAATTTATCTATTAATTACATAAATTTTTGCGCGAACATTGAATGTCACTAGTGTAGTGTCACACCCATGTAACGCTCATTTATTCGCGAATTAAAGAATATTTTCAAGTGCTATCGACATTAAAGATGTGGCTTAACGGCTTGCAGGTGGCAGGGACCCACAGTTCTATATACGAAGCCTACTATCATCAAGTAAGTACCAATTTATGTTATCGGTTCTGTGCCCTCGAACTAATCATACTGAGTTTGTACATCTTTTATTTCGATTTTTATAGGTTTATTCATCTAGTCGAGTCATAAAAGTTATAACTGTTAATCGATAGCAGCACTGAACGAACGGTAGCCAATGAACACGAAGTAATATCGATTTAAATGTACATCAAAGAGATTGCGAGTCTTAAAACACTTTCTAAGCTTGATTGTATGGGCTTTTAGCCCAAAAATTTTTCTTTAACTGGATCAATTCACAGCTTTGATAATTACAACCTTTCTGTGAGAGAAAAAAGATTAATTAAAGAATACCATGGAAAGATAATTTCAATACTTAGTGGTATTTATAAAATAATCAGTGCTTTCCTAATTGGAATTTTATAGCGCTTTAGTAACTTTAACTATTTATTAGTATAGAGCCTTTTGTTAATCTCTTTGAAATTTTGATGATAAGTGTCTTCTAAGTACCTAGGAAGTACCTAGGATGTCATTTATAATATTTGAAAATGTGAACTGTAAAATTATATTTTTTTTAATTTTCTATTATGGCACACAGTTTTTCTTTTTGAGATCTGTTGCAAACTAAACATGACCTAATGTTTTTTTTTTAATTGATTTCTGTTAAAAAGTGTTACATAATGATTTTGGCTTTAATAATGTGTTAGTATAAAGAAGATCAATGAGACTACTTAAAAGGCAAATTTAAATATTTAGGTAGATTTGAATTGTCAAATTGGTAAAGTTTTTATATTTAAAAACTAGTAATCAGTGTCCTCTATGCTTAAAAATAGTTAAAACATTAAAAAAAGTTAAAATAACTTTTCTGTTTAAATTACTTTATTGCCAGCTTAGCTATTGACTAGAATGTATTTGTTTTTCATTGTCCAATTTAAGAATTCAAAGCATGCTATTAGCTACTTTTAAAGTTTATTTAACTGTGGGTTCGCACTGTTCAAACATTCACAAAAACCATGATTGAATGTCGGTTTGGGGACAGTATATAAAGAAATGTTCTCACTATCATGCACACTTTTTGGTACAAATTATCTATCAAATATGTTTCTAGAACATGTTTAATTCAATGTGTTTCAAAACCCTCTCATGTTGAATGTTTTTGGTGTAAGCCTACAATATGGGCATCACTAGTGATTCTCAATTTTTTTTAGTAACATACATTTTTTTGCAACTTGTATCTATAGTAATATAGTGACTATAATAAATACTAAATTTTTCTTCTTCTTATAAAGAAGAATGTCTTTTGCTCTTTTTTACTTTCTATAGAATGATGCTAATTTGCAATGTTACAGCCTGGGCTTGAAATGTGAAAAAGTCTTATATATACTAATATCAGTGTAGATAATGTCGGCATGAAACATTCCTTCAAAATTTGACTGAAAGATAGACTAGATATCTAGGAATAATAACAGTTTCTTTTTCTATTTCAATGTATTATGTAACTTTTTATCATAAATATTATTCTATATAAATATAAAAATTACATATTATATGCTCTTTCCTTCTTAATTTTATGAATGTATATCTCTAGGAGATGTTATATAATTATAATACATTGTATTTGAGACATTTTATAGTATTCTCACATAATAGGCTCTTTGCAACTAAGCCACTATTGAGTGATTCTACTCTAACCATTTAATACAACCCAGTTTTATCTATTTATTGAACTATTTTACCAAAGATGGGTAATTTTTTTTTATTCTTTTTAAAAATGCTGCTCTTATTGTAAGTCAGAAATGTCTTGTGTTATAAGAGCGTTTTACATACATAAATCTTACGCTGACAAACACCCAGATCTGAAACAAATATTTGTAGTTCATACAAATATTTGCCCCGGTTGGGAATTGAACCTACGACACCGAAGCCAATAGCAACTGCGCCAAACGGTCATCGCAATTGTTTCATTATTGACTTTTCAACATTCACTTAATTCACTTTCATGTGTAAATTAACCTCCAACTAACATCTATTTATACACTTTTAATTTAAAATAAAAAGCACATCATTCAGATGTAAATGTGAAAATAATTAAATAATTATTGATACATTATACATTTGTCAATCTTAAGTCTAAGAGTGTGTTTAAACCAAATCCTTTTTGACTCAGCAATGCTTCTCTCATGAAAATATTTAAATTGATAAATTTCTCATAACTAGGTTTTAATTAATATTATCAAAGGACTTCTCTTAGAGTACTCTGCAATATTATATAATTTTTAAAATATTTGGTCATGAGCTTAGTTTTTTTTGTCTCATTTGACCCACTTTTTTCATTCAGTATAGGATGTAGGAACAGAGGTTTTAAACTCCTTGTCGGATATTGAATTTTCAATTGCCTCTGAGTGGCCTTCATGCAGAAAATAAAGAGTGCAATGAATATTTTACTTTTCTGCGGCCATGCAACTTTTTTTATAGCTGACCTTGGCTTGCATTTTAAGCTGTAACAAGTATATAATCTTTATTTATGCAACTACATTGATCTTACTTTTATATTAAAGACAACATATACGAGTTGATGTAAGTTATTTATTGTAATAATAAAGCACTTAAACGATATTTGAATCATATTAATAGTAACATAGAGAAACATAATATTCAGTTTTGTTTATATATGAAAATCAGTAGTTTTACAGAATCAAATTGTAATTATCTTGTTTCTTCATATCAGTAGATGCAGTTTAAACATGTGGTGAATAATTTTATTAGAAAAATAATAATGAGCTTACATTCAATTTAATCTACTTTATTGCACTGTCCTTGGTTAGCAATGTGTTAAAGGTTGGACTGTAAAATTCCAGCCATGTTTATATCTATTTCTGTATTGAGTATTTATATACATATTGAGTATGGATGTTTACATTAGAGGAATGAGTATTTATATTATTAAGTGCTCATTGCTGTAATGTGAACATATTCATGATTGTTTAAGATAAAAGCTGATGAATAAAGGGTGGCTTTTACGGTGGTAGAGCCACGTAGCTGTTCCCGCTGCTGAATGGGCCGGCTCGAACCGGATTAGTACCACAACCTCAAAGAAAATCGGCGTGAAGTGGAAGTGTTTTTGCTTCCGCAGTTCGTCTGGTGAGCGAGGTGGCCGGTGGCCCATCCCCTCCCTCCCCTTATTCCTTCTCTCACTCTTGTTCCTACTCCTCCTCCTCCCTTTCCCCCTCGATCATCCTCCCTCCCTCTCTAAAATTTACCGCCATAAAGACTGGCAACGCATTTGCAAGTTTAGTATTGTTGCAAATGTCCATGGGCGGCGGTAATCGCTTACCGTCAAGTGAACCGCTCGGTCGTTTGTCAGCCTACTACATAAAAAAAAAATAACACAAGATATTTCTATCTTACAATAAGGACAGCGTTTTCTCTGTTTATCTGAACTGAGAAATATTATCCAGTAGTTCAGACTAACGGTGGTGGTAAGACGTTTACCCTGAGTCCGTCCCGTGTCTCCGTGGGAATCGGTTCGAAGTTAGGCATCCCGGAATCGTGGCTCCGTGAGAAGCGAATCGGTCACCGCGCCACCTTGTACGGAACCCGGATCGCGCGGCCATCGACCCCCGTTGACCCCTACCTGAGTTGACACAGCGGCTACAGGCGTTATCAGGATAGATAGGGACCCACTGCGTCACTTGCGTCGGCCTGGATTCTTCCCCGATTCATCGCCGGCTGTTTGCGAGGTATTCTGCACCTTATTGTCGTGTGATAAGTGCCAGATTTGAGTAGGCGTAGCGTCGTGCGTAATGGCGGTGACAATTGAGGTAATTTTAATGTTTCGCTTCCCGATAAGGATGTGTTTTTAACGAAGCAACGACTTGGGCAGATTCCGTTATTTGTCTAGGTGTTTGTGTGTGTGCCCGTATTGTTATTTTTTTTTAATATATTCGATTTATTTTGTACCTCGAGACATGTATCTGTATCTGTGTCCAACATAATTATTTTTCTGTGCGAAGATGGATTATTGGACATGTTGAAACTCTCGCGGGTGGCACAGTTCTGTTGTGTTCTATCGGAATCCACCCTCTCACACTTTAATCCACCCTTGATTCCGATTACCTCACCCTTTAAATGGAACGCTGAAGTAAATTCCGCGTAAATATAACCTTGGCGATATTTTACGAAGAACCTCTCATGTACTTACTAGTCGACATGTAAAACTTCACCGACATTAAAGTAGTTTTTTGAGTACGTCGACGTGACGGTTATTGACCAGCTTTGCGTTCTCTTGTTTGGTTTATACAAAGGGTTTTTGTTGTCACGCTCAGTCGCAGACGCGACGGCCGACTGGGGTATTCACAAAATTAACTTTTATTCTGCTAACTTTTGTGCGGATATGGTCATATGTTTTGTCTCGTAAAGTGACAGCCTAATATATTCCCACTGCTGAGCACAGACCTCTATACAGAGGATATAAGGGCACAGAGCAGCCAATCTGTCTGCAAGTACAGATTGGCGGACTATACACAACTAATTTTTTTTTATCGTTTCTTAAATATGCAAGTTTTTCATCATCGTTAAGCAAGTGGTAAATCAGCATTTAAAAATCGTTAATTACAAATTAACACGTTTATTAGTGACTGTTCGAACTCATGTTATCCGGGTGTTTTTTTTTTGTGAATTAGGCTGTTAAACGAGCAAGCGGCTCATCTGATGGTAAGTGAGCATCGCCGCCCATAGACATTTGCAGCATTACAAAACTTGCAAATGCGTTGCCAGCCTTTTTAGGGGTTTGAAAGAGGGAGAAGGTTGAAGTGAGAGGGAGGAAGGAGGAAATAGGGAAAAAAGGGAGACGGGTTGAAGTGAGGGGAGTGAGAGAGGGAGGGGGGATGAGCCACGGCCACCTCACTCACCGGACGAAACGCGGAAGCAAAAACACTATTACTACACTACACACCGATTTTCTGTGAGGTCGTGGTACTTATCCGGCTCGAGCCGACCTATTCAGCTGCGTGGCTTTATCAACTTAAAATCAAATAATAAAAAATGTATATAATTGTCTCATGAAGCTGTATTTTTCTTAAGTTAAATAAGATGAGCCAGTCGTGAGCACATGGTAAGTATGTCACCTGGTGTGGTGACATTCGGCGGACTATGCAAAAGTATCCTATCACTCACTAAAACGTCTACGATGTAGTGAGCCAAAGTAAGCTGGAAGCCAGAGACTCGGATGATCGTGCCTCGATGTCTTTAAAGATGTTGATAGATCGCTCTGTTTTTTCTCATCACGGGAGCCAGGCTGCTTATAAATCTAGCGTGACGTTCATTTCCTTCGCGGGATCCATCTCAATAAAACATCACGTCGCCGCGTGTAAACATCGTCATAGATCAGTCCTGCTAGAGGTCTCAATTGTACTCTGTCTCACTGTACATGACGGTACGCGTGGAATAGATAGATCGGCTTTCGTCAAGTCAAAAAGTCAAAAATTCTTTATTCAATATTGGATTGGTTTACAATCATTTTTTGACGTGTAATGATTCTATTACCTGTTCCGAAAAAAATGCCTCAGTCCTGAGGAGAACACGCGAAAGAAACTCAGCGGAACTTTCGTTTTTTTTTTTTACGTTGATAATTTTTATAATTTACATCTTGAAATGGCCTGAAGGCGATCACATCATTCCCATGGTGTGCTATATTCAATGAAATCATTTACTGTAATAAATAATAATAACCTTTAGCAAACAAGCGTCCTTTTACAATTTTAATGTACAGGCCGGTTATAATGTAAACCTAGCAGACGAGGAGTACTAGTAGCAATTTTTAAAGTTTTATTATGTTATATATCCGCATGGAGTGTGCACTAGACGCGTTAGAGCAGCGCCCACGGCTCGTTGCGTCAATTAAAAAAAAAAACTAAAACTATTACTCAACTCCGATGCTCTCTCAGCATACGGATATTGACATTTTACATGACAAGCTGTCCATTATATAGTACCGTACAATTGTTATATATTAAATTCTGTAGAAACATAACGTTAAAATGTTTTTTCTTAATATTATATTAGTGTTAAGTGTATTTTTAATAATTTAACTTGTAGTTAAAATGTAAGTGTTTTGGTGTAAACTTACATTTTTAATTTAAATAAATAGTGTGGATGTCCTAAGGAATGCCGTGGGTATGCAAGTTAAAATAGCTCAATCTATATCATTTATGTATCTTAAGCTATGGCTTAGACTTTAATGTTTCATTGATGTTTATTCAATTTTTTTCTTTTTCAATGTTTTGAGTAATAGATAAACGGAAAAAATTTAGGCCTCTATGATCTTATCAAGTTCTATGTAACAAAGTGTGCAATTTTAGGTAACATAGGGGCTCATAAACGTTCATACTTCCCGCGGTCAATAACTGTTCTTTTTAACACATTCACTGCTGAAACACAATCGTTGTGTAAAAAATTCCGAACCGCGCGTGCGGCTTAAAACAAATGTGTGTTCGAAATAAATCGCTTCTCGCAGTGCGGTAAACACACCGGCGTGTTTTCCCGTTGGGGGTCGCCCGTGCGGGCAACACATGTTATTTTGTCAAAAATAAAATAGTATTAAACGTGGGGTAAGTCGCATCGCTGTATTGAACGATTTTTTGGGTCAGCAATGAATGTGTTAAGAAGCCCTTACATAGTTTTAACCCTTTCACTACGGCAGGCCTCGTTGCTAAGTGTTTCGCAGGAAACGAAATTCCGTGCTGAAAGTTTTTTACGTTAAACACCAAAATATAATTGTTATTCGAACAATGTTAAATAATATTTTTTCAATAATTTTGTACCGTTGTATGAAATATTTTAAAACACGGACACACACATAGCCCTAATTATTTTAAAGATGCTACACAAACACGACAAGATCTTCTCGTCGGTGACTATAGTCACCCATCGTGTATGGACGTCGTTTTGTGGCAGTTCACTGTAGTCACTGAACTACGCTCTGCTAAGAAAGTCTTTTTCAACAAACACGGTAGGAAGAGTTCGCCTTCGAGCACGGCGAAACACTCCCACTGCGTACACTCATTACACCCGGGTCCCGGGGCGGTTCTCACCGCTCCCCGTTCCGCTTGCCAATACACAGTCGACGAC
>DWHO01000127.1:0-26394 GCA_018247575.1 Eurytides lysithous rurik | reverse complement strand
GCACTATAATATATCCTGCGCACTTGGCTGATCTCTTGTAGATCGGCCGCCATGGCCGAATTCGGTCGGGAGGACATCATTATTATAGTATTAATGTTACGCCCCGGTTTGTTCTGTCAAACAAGAGTAGTTAGAGATATATAACTGCTTTCACAAATGGCCAATGTAATGCAGAAGTGTTTAATGTTTTGAATTTTGTTTCGGTAACGGACCACTGAAGCCACCGGCCTTACAACGGTTGGCAAATCCACCGCAGCCCCAAGGTGATCACTTAATATCGAGTCGTCTTATTCGTTCACGTGTTGTTGTTTTCTCTTTATGTTAGTAAATTATTTAAATTAGTCAACCGCCTGGACCATAAGTACTAAAAAGGAGAACAAATTTCTAAAAGTAGATGTAATTGCTTTATATAATTAAGTACTATGTTAAGTTTAAACTATGAACAAACAGAAAATGTTTGCGTACGTTTTTCTTTACTATTAGCATCTCTTTTTTTCTCCCTATTAATGTTCCTATTCTATGACTACGGGTTTGAGCCTAGTTACCAATAACACAGGTTGTCCTAGTCTTCGAGCTAGACTCCGATAAACGCGTCATGTAAACTAACGAATAAGGATATTATTATTATTATTAACGACTCGTTTACAACGGGTCAGTAATTCTTTTTATGGACAATATATATACGTTTTTACAAAAGGATTCCAGGAAACGTCCAAAAAGCGCCTATTGTCAAATTTAAAAAATAATGTAAAAGGACGTTTGTGTGCTAGAGATACAGCAAATGATTTCATCGAAGGCAGCACACTTTGAGAATGATCTGACCGCCTCCAGGAAGATTCAACTTATGAAAAATGTAACAATATAAATAAAAAAAAAGTGAGTTAGAGTCCCGCTGAGTTTTTTCGCCTGTTCTTCTCAGGAGCTAGGTATTTTTTCCGAACAGATAGTAGAATCAATAGACTTCAAAAAGTGAATGCTAGCTAATCCTATTTTGAATAAAGAATTTTGACTTTGACTTTGAAATTGTTATTGTGTTATTAAACAATCTCGGGAGCAGTAAAGTCTGATCGCTGTGACCTTTACACACTCAGTTTACATGACAAGTTCATTCGGTGCGCTCTGTGACGCCGATGGTCCTTAGAGCAGACAGACGGCGTGTGCCAATTTGGTAACCGGAGGGGACTAAATAGGGTCAACATACAGTGTTACGGTAGAAACGTACTCACAAGTGTCGTGTAGAAGATACACACTACACAGACGATCGGCGTGATCAAGTGCAGGTTGATTCCGGTCACTGCGAACAGATCATCATTTGGTGCGATTGCGACGTTGTCAGTAAAGTGTAACGGCCGGAAGCCGCTTTATTTTATGACAGGCATATTGAATATATTGTTATTAAGTGAATAAGTTACATTTATTAAATAAGTTACAACAGAACACTTGATCTGCGTGTCTGATAGTTGTCAATATAATACGTCAATTTTACTTTTATTTTTCATGCTTTAATCATTTACCCGTAGATGTATTTAAGGCTAAGCCACGCATTTATTGGAAATCGTTTCCGTTCAAAACTTATTAAATAGCGAAGTAAAAATTGATCAGTCAGTCAAAACATTAATTATCATTTAACCGCTTAATGCACACCTCCGTGACCGTCACGGTCACGGTAATTTTTATATCGCAAAATATTACAGCTCCGTATGGGTCACGGTTAATATAGAAATATAATTTTCCAAATTATTAAGTCCGTTGGATGGAATCACGTTGGATGGTAGATTATTGCCATTCTCGGAATTTGCGTTTGATTATGTTTTTGTACCTAACTTGATTAAAAAATGTGCATTAAGGGGTTAACTATTGTAAAAAAATTGGAAAAAGGCACCTTGACTGAACGCTAGAGCGGGTACGTAGATCACAATCGGTATATACAGCATCATCTTAATGATGAAGATGATGGAGCCCAGTAGCCGCACATTCTGGTTGAATCTGAGTCGTAAATACTGAAACAGGGAAGCTTATTACAATCTTAAAATATACAAATTGTCAATTACGCTACCCATTATCACAATCCGAAGTTATCTTGTACATGAGTAATGAAAGCGCAAGTATGTTATATATCAAATGATTTTAATTTAACTTCACGGGTTTTACAAATCAGCTTCGAAACAATTATGACCATAATGTTATATTGTTAAAGGTCTTTTCTTAGTCTTTTACTACGCCGAGTTTTATAATTTATTTTTGATTAGAGATATGATATAATCGATGAGAAGAATCGTTGGAATTTGATTGTATAACCGTATTTAAGGAATCAATAAATATCCGAGGTCGCCTCTGTTCAAAAACAATATTATGAATCTGAAAGCAAGTTTCATAGCCTGTTGGTTTGTCTTCGTTTCACGCAGCAACGGATTGATGCTCCGACATTATTTTTGGCACAGTTGAGGGAGACATGGTAAAATTTATGTCTATGATAAAAATTGTAAAAACAAATGAAAATGACAAGAAATCACTGTTAATGAAAAACCGCGAGCTTTAACACAGTGAAAAATACTTCATGAATACGGCTGTAAACACTCAGATCGATAATTTTTTCGATTACGGGAACTTTGTTCATAAAATGCTAAAAGTCTAATAACGAGGTCATGATTTTAAGACTTCAATTAATAAAAAAATGGAATAAAAAAGCCCGGAAAGTAAAAAAAAAAAAACGTTGCAAGTGACAAGTAAATCAATTATAAGACCTGACCAACTAATCAAATACGCATTCTGAGAACGTCACTACGGGTCTAGTACCCGTACTAGTATATAGGACCACAAACATAAAAGCCTACGCGGCAAATTTAATGCGGAAATGCTTTCGTTTAAGACTGTTCAAATGTGGTGTAAGAATCTCTAAGTAGCTACTACATAGTATGCCAAAAAAACACAATATCAATGTTGTGCCAAATAACTGATAATTCATTGTTCTCGTAAAAGTTACCGAAACACGATGTTTGTATTGTAACGTATGAACCTGTTATTAAACACAGTTTCAGACAAATTCCCATGATGTATGGTATGCATTTAATTTCTCCGATTCGTAGACGTAGATTGATCTCGCAGTAATTTTAAGAATATTAATGAATATCCAGATGACCAGCAGATATTTTAAGTAGGCATCGGCATTAGCTGACATAAAAGAACAAAGCCGGAAGTAAAAACAATTGCGATGAAACGAAGTTATTAATGAGAGATACTTTTACGCGCTGCAACTAAAGCAAATCGCATAGTGCAATACAATTATACACAAAGTATACCTCGTAAGTGGACGTGATCTGAAGATTGTAGAAAACAGGTAAATAGACAACTGCGATGGTTGCTGAGACTGCCCATTCCGATAGAACGATGGTCCACAGCTGGGTTCCGTATGTATACATTTCAGCAGGAAGGCCCAGTAGCGATATGCCGGATATGTAACTGAAACACCACAATCCTTACTGCTACTTCCGCGCGCAGTGAGATACTTCGCATAAGAGCGCAAGCAGCTACGGCGTCACCGTACCTGGCGATGAGTGACATGGATATGGGGAACATGCCCATCGTCTTCCCGCCCATGAGGTACTCCGCTGTCGTGTTCTGCTTCTTCGCCGCGAAGAAGGCGAAGTAGACGCCGATGAGGGCCGAGAAGAACAGCATCGCCCCGAACACGAGGTAGTCGAGCCAGTCGAAGAAGACCGTCATGGTTGTTGGGCGATCCTCGCTCACGTCCGCACTACGCCGCGTCCAGACCCCATCTCGGCCCGACGGCCGGCGGACGTAACCCGGAGCGGATGCCAGTTATATTTATCCTTGGAAGGATCTCGGGTCGGCCCATTGGAGGGATGAGAACGGCTAATTGGCTATTTACCGGTCAGCGCGACTCGCCGCGCCTCGCCTAGATACGTTAATCGCGGGACACGTAAGACGCCCCGATTGTGCGACGCCACGACGATCGCAATGGATGCCTTGTACTAGTACTAGTACGCGACCCACCATACCCTTCTTTCGTAAACTACTGGCTAGGGATTGACTCCTAGACCGTCCGATGCTAAATGGTGATAAGATCGTGGAATGGCCAATTCTATCTCTTAAATTTTCTTTCATCTGAGTTATTATACCGTAAAGTGTCGTTTTAAACAGATGATAGTTTCTGTCAAATTGGTGGTTCATGTTAGTCTAGCTATATTAAGTTATTTCCGAAAAGGTTTTAGTAGAATATGGAGCGAAATACCCCTTGCAGGCGTGCAGTTTTTGAGACGAGAGCCAAAATATAGGTTTTGAAAGGAGAAGAGAGTCTAAGTTTGGTACGATTTATCAAATGGAAGTCAATATATCACTTTGGACATAAGCTATAATCATATAAAATACTGAACCACTTGAAACAAAATATACTTCGATGTTTACCTATGTTAAAAAGAAAACGTACCTCGTTATAAATTTCGTCACGGTTAGTTCAGTCGTCTCTTATTATGTTATCGTGCAGTTAGAAGAAAAAAGATAGATTTCGCAATATTAAACCTTCACTTAAATATTTTTAAATGTAAAATACAGATACGCTGATTGCTGAATGAGACTTGACACTTGTTCGTTATACATATATCCCGTAGTATGGCTCAGTGATTAAATTTCACGGTTGTGACTTTGTTTCCGTTGTAGAAACATGCGTTACCGTTAGAGGTAAACTACGTATCAATAAGTCCAAAGTGTTTAAGTTATATCATGTCTTTATTATTAAATTGCTTAATACATATGATACAGTGAATACTTGCTTGATGAAATGTCAATGAGTGTTATTGCATTACGAAATTAATTTTCACGTTCAATACCTGTCATATATTGAATAATATTATTTTGTTTAAGAAAATTTATTGCCCTGTTTATGTTAAATAAAACTATTTTGATCTTGAATGATTTGATAACGTTTTTTTTCGATTATAAACTAAAACTGTTGGTCATATTTTATTTGTTTCTTTTAAATGAATTTTTTTGTTATTACATGAGTATTTCTTTATATATTTAAAAAATAACAATAAACTTTCAAATGTGTCACAGATAATCGGGAAGTTACAAGTTTTGTCGCTTCAGTCTAATAGCGTTGGTAGGCAAATTTTGATAGTCTAGGGTGGCACCATTGTTTAGCTGGTTATTTCACAGCCTATCATTAATATGTAACCACTAGTATGTTACTCAATTCGTAAAGAAGCCGGCAGAATTACTAGAAATAGATAGGTGATGATTATAACACTGCGTATAATAATGCGAAGTTATTATGTGACCATTTAGCGCAGATGCTAAGCTATTGGCATCGGCGTCGCAGGCCGTGGATTCGATTCTCACCCGGGATAAATATTTGTACGAACTACAAATAATTGTTTCGGATCTGGGCGTTTGTCTATGTAAAGTCTATGTATGTAAAACGTTTATAACACAAGATATTTCTATCTTACAATAGGGGCAGCGTTTTTAAAAACAAATAAAAAAATAAATAGATGTCATGGGCAAACATGTCATTTACCATAGGACCCCACGACCTTTTCGTCTCGTTAACTTTTCTCCCAATAGTTTCGCATTTCTCTCTAATCGAGTTCATATTCCAAACGCAAAATTGAATTAATCTATCAGATGCCAGCACCGAAACCATCGTGTACATAACCCTCCGTTAGCAATAACTATTATTTTATTCAAAAGCATTCTCCTGATGAAGCAGTGAGCTAATTTGTTTCGCATCAAAGAAGGGCAACACTGTGCGCGAGGTCAAAAATAGCCACGGATTAAGAACAGCATTGAGAGGGCGGAGGTCCGCGACTCGACCGCCGTTTCCGTCGGAAGCGGACTTAATGATATCGAGTAGTCCAATGCATCTACGCAAACACCTACATACATGTACTTCAAAGAATTGCCCTAACTCCAAAAAATATTATTTTACGTTATTAATAATTTACATATAACATAAATTCTCCATTTCCATATATGTACGTAAGAAAATTTATAATTAATTCTGTAACTGCACGTACATCTGTACTAGCTTGTCAGAAATATTAGAGAAATTCTAGAAATAATTATATAAATAAAAATATTCTAATATAGAAATATTAGAAATATTCTTAAAAAAGATGACTGTGCGACTTTGCGCCCGTTAAGAATGTCACTGATTTCTACCATTTGGGACCTCTGAAATTTATGGCGACAGATAAATTTACGTTATTGTTTATTTTTGTACCAAGTATCGCAGTACCCCACATTTGTACGTCAATCATATTAAGTGGTGTACTTTGAAGCCGCCCCTGGTTCACTGGGAGAGAATATCCAATGCCATTGAGTCGTTTCTTTATTCGTTCGTAACAACCATTTTTTAATTTTGTTACAACAAAATTTAATACATAAATATGCGGTAAGCTAAAGGTATCTTAATATGATAATCTACTTCGGGTACGGCTTAATTTGCTTCGTATTTACAGACTTTCTTGACGTAACCACTTTGACTTTTTTTAAAATGTCGCATAGAAATGTGAAAGCGTAAGTTGGAGAAATTTGATGGGGTAGCTAGCCTTCACATACAAATAGTGTTATCGAGCAAGACTATTACCTTAGCTGAATCCGGAATATAATGGTTGTTTGAATACTGATTTATTACAGTACATATTTAAAAAGTATTTAAGCGGTAGGACTGGTTTGCAGAGTATGCCTAGGTCATCACCACTGAATTACCAAATACCTTCGTGGGATTAACGATATGGGCCCGCGTTTTGCAAATCGGAATCGTGGGTTTGAATCCCGCAGAGAGCAATGGTTTTGTGTTGTTGTTTCTTAGTTGGGTTAGGGTATGACGGGATGATCACCCGATTGCGTGAAAAGTAAGATGGTTCATGCATTGGATGGGTTTGTAAATATTTGGTCCTAGCTTCTTGTCGATGTCATCTAGCGGTCATTGTGTGTCATTTATTTAACAACTATAGTATAAATAATCTTAATGGAATTAAAATATATTTAACGATGTCAATGATAAGACACAATTTTGACACACCGCTGTAACGTGGGCGACGTGGGTTCAAATCCAGTGTGAAAATCTCTTTCATTATTAGAAATTATGTGTTTTGGAAAGAAGATTTTTGGTAACGGTGTTTCAATGGCTCCCCCGGAACCGGCATCCGGAATCAAGGATTGACAGAATCACCCTGGAATGCTTCTTCGAAATACAAAAGGAACAGTTGATATAAATAGACTGTGCGAGTTGAATTGGGACCTCACAAAAAATTGTAACTGTAAGACAACCGTCCAAGATTCCAAGCGCCGGGATGGCCCTATCTTGTTTTGTCGGTATCTCATAGTGGCAATGGCATGAGGCATACTGTCGAATGGACCGCTTGATTGCTTGTTTCTCCAAAAAAGGTACCGTGGTCAGAGTGAAATAAGATTGCGCGATGTAAGCCATGGGAATTACTCGTCGCAATAGGTCTTGCTTCCTCTCAAGCGACACTCGAGACGTTTTCCTGTATAAATTGCCGTAACTGATGTGTAATATGAGGCTATTTAAAGCCGCTAGTCGTCCATTCGTAACGGGATATTGTTTACACTGAGATGGTAGGCGGTGTGCGATGAAAATAAAACGACCAGGGTTACATTTTTAATATAGTTTATTTGGCGGACAATATCTATTTCGGGTTGGTGTTGGCTACATCAGCCCGGTGTGCTACAGGCGGTGCACTACGGAAAGATGAGATGCGGCGTGTGAATAATCCGTTGCGAAACATTTGCACATTGTCATACAGAGTGAAATGAGGAGTGAGTTTCAATTACCACACATTTTAACTCATTGAGTCTATATAATGCAACGGCTCAAAACTCATGTCCATCACTTATACAAAACAAAACAACGAATATAAGATACAGTTGAAAATTATGGCCGCATTTAACAAAATTTAAACATATTATAAGACGAAATGAATTTAAATTCCAGAGAGATAGCTGAATGTTAGTGATTGGTGAATTAGCGAACTAATGTTAAATAATCTGAACCACCGCAACTTACAAACATTTTTTAGTTAAATAATCTAAAGGTATATAACACAAGCTATTGCATTAGAGAGTAGAAGATCAATCTTGAAGTACAAAATGATTTAACGAGTTTTTTTTTTCGAACAATGTTAAATGTTTTTAAAAGACAGTTAATACGTTAAAGTGAACAAAACTTACTAAGTAAAATCTATATGAAACAATCCAAAGACTACAAATAAAATCAATTCGTCTGCATTTGACAATGGCTCAAGGCCTTCACGCCTGCTAGCACCCGCTTTCAGATATTATGCAACTTCTTGCTTTTACATGTATAGTTAAGACCGAGATAATGTTTAAACATTTTTGATCAGTTAAGTTGTTTTTATTCGTCCAAATTGAAACATATAAAATATTTACAAATATAAGATTACAATCATATTGTTACCTTAAAAAGTTTCACTTAATTTCAATAAAATTAACGTTAGGATTAGAGTGAAGAGCAGTGTGTTATAAAAAAATAATAGCAATAATAAATCCCTTTTTTATTATACATAAAACGCACCAGAAAGTTTCAATCAGAATAAACAGGCTTTTTTAGGAAAGTAACCAATGTAGAGCGTTGTCAATAGTTGTGGTCGAAGACAAAATGTCGACATCGGGTATGAGTCCGAATGTGTGTTTGTGTCTGTTATATGTTTGTGTGAGTGTAGCCGTCGTGAGTACCGCTCCCGGATGGAACCTTGGCCACTTGTTAGACGTGAGCGCGGTGTAGGTTCTCGTTTCTGCAGTCGTCTTCCGTACGATCTAAGATGGCGTAGTCTAAAAATGGATACAATAGACATCGATTGCACCACGAGTGCGTCCGCAGTCTATTGTGCCTGGGGACTGTACACAGCACTCAGTTATTAGGCACAGTTGGCACAGGCCTTACCCGTTCACTTGTCAATGGTATTGTTGTAATTTAGCGTAAGTACGTAGTGGAGTGTCTGTGATCCAAGTCGGAGTCCCTTCTGATGAATTCTCCAAGTATAGTTGATTCTTCTTTCATGCTGATCTGTATTCGAATATCCCTTTTTGTCCCTCCATAATCCGCGTGTAAAGTGGATCGATATGTTTGCTTTGTTAACGAGTTAATGTTATTAGAAAGTAATGAAATCCCGTTCGAAAATGTTTATTGTTAGTATTAAACGATGTCAATTTTAAGCCGATAGGTGGGTGGAATTACATAAGCGGTGGAAAAGAGATAAACTTTTAGTATTTTAGTTTAGTTTTTAGTTATTCAAAAGTTACATTCAAAATGTGCTTCGCAGCCCCGTAATCAAAGGAATCTGTCAAATTTTGAACAATACCATTTCGGTTTTGATTGTAAACTTTTTGGGAAATTTTGACGAACTATTTTATTTGATGCCACTTCAACACGGAATCCATTCGGGTTATTAGCATCTGAATTTGGGATGTCAAGAGTATCAAACACCTCAAAGATGCTCGATACGTGTTTCTATCATTTGAGCAATCAAGTTATCGTGGGGAGTGGCTTCGGTAGCGATCATTAACAACCCAATCATAACTGTATATTAAACCGGAGAGACATCAAAAGAGGTGTTAGTTTCAAGCCATTCTAATTGTTATTTCCTTTACGTTCAGCGCACAAGCAGCGGCCGAAGTTCTCACTTGTTTCGTGTTTTAAGAAAATCAAACGACATGAATCGAAAAAAAAAAATAACTGTCGATTTGAAAAATGAAAAGTAATACGAAACCGAATAAACAACGTCAACTGGAGGCGGTCATTCACGTCGACTATTGGGTCATTGTCGAGAGGGCCGAGTTAATACTTCAAGTATTGTTAGGTCGATAGCCGACGGGCCGCCGATGCGGGAACGGAGTGATCAGGTACATGTTGCAATAGATTGACACGCGTGCGCTCGATACCAGATTCGTTGGCAGGCGGTAGCTGGTTGGAAAGAAGTATGCGACATTTCGCATTTTTCTTTCTAAAATCATGATGAAAATCAATACGTAACGTAAACCGTGTCCCTATGTTCGAACTTCGTGATGATGCAAAACGTCGGCGCACGCCGCGTCGCAGTCTGATGGATGGTCGGTCTGTTAATCCTAATCGCGGTTTAAGGGGTCTGCGGAGTTTAGATACTAATGCACTAAGCAACGAAGCGCTGAGGAGGTGGGACGTCATACTTAAATTACGTCTGTCACGGTGCTAGCACGCCGATGCGCGCCGTATCCCGCCCAGCCAGAGCTTCGTCTATCACACAAATGCTTACAACTACCGTCTATGTAAAATAACCTATTATAGTTTCTACGATTGATTTAACACCTTAACAACTTATTTAAGTTTAGAATGCATTGCCCGTAATCGTTTCACTAAAAGTAAATTTCGATTCACATGCAGCCGTAAACGGAGGCCGCGATTGTACTTGAGGTTATAATAAGTCTTTTTGTCGTAGACCCACCAGAGCGGTGGCTGAGGTATGGTGGTTGTTTAGGTCACTTGAGGTTAAATCACATGAGGTATTCGTTATCACCCAATGTCGTCCAGCGTTCGCGGGAACATCTGGCCGATATGGAATCGAGATTTCCCCTATGCTCTCTGTCTCTGCGTCCTGTTCAAGAGCTGTTGGGGAAGTTAAGCATCACAGTATTGCAGAATTGGTTTTACCGGCCCTAGATGCAGTTTTCGTCGTCAAATTTAACATATAACTTGTATTAAAATCTAATCTTTGCATATTCATATCCACACGACTATAATATTTTCAACAACGTCTATAGAGTAACATACAACTTAATAGATATAGCAATAACAAGTTTTTAGAATATGCTATGAGAGGTTATTCGGTTAATTTTCAAATCACTGGTCCGTCAATGAGCGCAACCGTAAGGAAAATATCATGGCCTCCCAATCTAGATGACGTATATGTTTAGGTGAACTTAAGCTTCGTTACACGCTCACGGTGTTTGCGAGAAAAGTCGCTTGGGATCGATTGCGACAGCTTGGTAGGCGACTGGGGACCACGGATATGATGGTTGATGGCATTCGGGCCACGAATTCCTCAAAGCAACGGGGCAACTACTGACGGCTCAGCGTTCCGTGTGGCCTAAAGGTAGAGTTTCCAGATTAATATTAATTCCTTGTTTAATCCTCACTATAACGTAGCGATCCTGTCAATCGGTCATAACGGTTAATTATTGCAACTATAAATCCTACAGTAACGATACCTATACTCGCCCTCCTCTTTCCAACAACGCCTAACATGACTTAAACTATGAGCAGTAATGCGGTTATATCTTAATTTACACTTACATTAAATCTAGTGAGGTTAATTTAACGATGCGGCGCTTGTGGTGGGGTCTAATGCAAGACACAGAACTTACCGCAGATGAAATTTCCAACATTTTTCGTCCCAGCTCAAAGTCCAATGATGATGTTAATTGAACTTAAAAACTTCCCCAGGTCAAATTATCATAAGAGGTCCAGCAATATGTTTTCTCATCGGATGACATCAATCTAAATAGCCCAAGGGCAACTTCCCGGTTTCAGTTCAAGATTACGATAATTTTAAATGGAAGCAGGCCGAATACGTTTCGATTTTTGTCACACAAGCGCCGCAATCTGTAAGGCGCCTTGTTTGTATAAGTTCTATTATTGCTTGTAGAAGTATCCACAATCGCATTACACAATTGTACGAAATTACATATGCTTGAACGAATTATTGTAGATGGAGAGTGGAGACGCGGCGACACGCAAACTGCCCGCGAGCACTGGCCGAAGGCTGGGGATCCAGGAGAGCGCTGGTGATCTAGGTGAAATCTCCGCGCTTCACGGATTGCGGTAGCGAGCGCAGGCTCTCGGCGGTGAATCCAGCCAACAAACGAGTGCCCACTGGCATAGCTAAATCGAGGCTTCCGTACACTAAGCGTGATCGTCGACCTTGGATGTTATACGGAGCGCAAGCCCGGCGATGATGGTAAATACTCGCAATCCGGAGCAGCGAGCGGCTTCCAGCGCACCTTGGTGACTGCGGTCTAAACGTCACTGTATCATACCTATCGCTATTTGAGTCTAGGAAAACCCCGAAAGAAGCTAAATTCACGCGAGCCGCAAACTTATATCGAAATATAGATCGAAGATTTCGCCAAGGCGGCACTAACAATTAGCCAATCGGAAACAAATGATTACCCTAAAGATTAATATATGAACTAAACGTAGTTGCCTGCAGGGCACTAATTAGAGTATACATAACGTAGAGTAATAGTTAATTATATTAAAGAACACAAACGAATTTATAGCGCAAAATCAATCCGCGGCGTATCTCATGAGTACTCCTACAGAGGCCTAATTACTTAATTATATAAAAGATATCATTGCTTATAGAGAATGAAGTACTATAAATATGTTATGTGTATATGTATATGTATAGATACATTAAAAATTTAACTAACCGTAACCTACAATTAACCTACTATTTACGCGATCTGCATGGAAGATATTGCGTGTACTAAAACATTCTACGACCTAGAACCTAAGAACACATGCAAGCCACGCCCAGCCGAGAGACAGCCAGATTTAGCTATATTATACCTAAATATAACATATCAACCAGAAATATCGGCTTTAAAATATGGATTTTAAATTTAACGTCAATAATTTCAGAATAAACTTTATCAACATGTAAACCATAACGATCGTTAATTTTTAGAATCTGTTTTTGCCACAAAATAAATATCTGCCATAAATATACTATATCTCTGTATTTAGAATTTTCCGCTATTTAGAATACTTTGCGCGCATGGTTATGCAGTCTGATTGAACACATGTTATTGCAAATTAACTGAATCACAATTTACTTTAACGAATGTTTCATAAAAATCTAAATGAATAGAATTAGAAAAAAAATCAAAGAAAAATTCGAATTTTGAAGAAATAAAAAAAGGACGGAAAACAATCTTAAAACGAAATATTAAAATTAATTTAACAATTTATGTCGCAATTAAGAAAATCATTAGTTAATTAATATAAAAAAAAGTTAAAGAAAAACCGAAAGTAAAAATGAGTACGAAACTTATAATTCTAACATTTAAAATTAGGTACATACGTGAAAATAAAATTTTGTAGATCGTTATACTAAAAACGCTCCACTGAACACTTTAACGGGATGTTTGATGTAAACTTTTGTAATGGTTAAGTCTGAGATAAGGCGATTCATATCACAAAAATACTTTTTCAAGGCTCTCGTTGGCGGCCCTTGATCTTTCACATTCAACTGTTCTTAAACCGGACCAGGTGTTGACCGACTCGTGCATGTGTTGGCGAATGAGACTTGAGGTCGGTGACGATCTCATCGGTACAAGTCAAATATGGAAGTGAACCCCACGTTCGAAGTTATTGCTTTAGAACGCGCGACTGTCGGAGGCGGGCGGGCGGTAAGCGGCTGGCTGGATGGTCGGCCATTTGGGGCATTTTAGTAGCGGCGTCACTCGCTCACCGAAGGCCTGATCCCGCCCTCAAACAGTACCGTGGCTGAGGTAGAAACGTGAGGTTCAGATTTAATGGTAAGACTTTGTTCGTATTTCTAATGACCTATTATAAAAATCTAACGATACAATTCTTTGTTCTTATCGAAAGTAGCTAATGGTGTAATAGTTAAGATGAATGCCGGAACGTGCTAAGACGAGACCTACGTGTAAAATCTATCGAGCAATGAGGTAGTAAAGAGATCGCTCAGAAGTTCATTGTTACTGTTATTTAAATTCATTGTATTTGTACATACGTAAATCCGCGCCTAAAGAGCCGTACGATAAAAACCGTCGGGGGCAGTGTCGATGGAAGCCCGTTTTCTTAAATAAACAGTTTACGATTAGTCGACGTCCTAGCTATAGTAAAATTTGTTCGGATTGAAACGGTCCCACTCGATGGCTGCGGTCGCGTCTGACATTAGGCAGTCGCTAGGCAGATATCGCTTACATGCGATATAGCTCAGCTCGCGGCAACGATGGACGCCGATAGCCTGTGGTGGCGGTTAGGGGGAAACGTGCGGCTACCGAGGCCGCGTGCCATGATGCGCAAGAAGCTATCGGCGTGAACCGAAGCCGGCGAGGTAGGATGCGCGTTGCGCTGATGGTTTATCCGCCGGGCGAAAGCAAAATTCAATCGCAATTCGACCTTCGAGTGGGAGTGTAAGCAAACCTTTTCCTGTCTTCGAGATGGATGCCATCGTTTATTACTAATTTTTGTACTTAAAAATGCGCTCTTGACGCGATTTGTTAAGTTTACGCCTATTCGAATGGAGCTGCCTGCTGCGAACGACTACAGGCGTCGACAGCTTGTAAATTGAAGATGTTAACGACTTTTTCCGTTTATGAAGCAGCATTAAGCTGTCGACGCGCATAGAAATCAACAGGGTAGGGTATTGTGTTGAGGAGCACTAGCGCAAACTTTACAATATCGCAATTTTAACGCGTCTGTTAACTTATACCCGCAGGCGCGGTCGATGTGTCTATCATTAACTGATTCGTCTGTTTGGATGTTTGTTATTTAACAATTCGATGCCATTGGTTCGGTGCACACATGTTAACTTCAAAGTTAGGTGGACAGGGAAATGATGCGTAGATGGTATACCCCACCGGATAGGTGCCGAGTATTCCTAGTGTGGATAGGATGTTCTTTGGAGCGGACACTGTGGTTCTGTCGACACCGATCGAAGTCAGCGGGGACACAACATTTGGCGCAGTGTCCTCGTGCGCTGACCACAAAACCATGAAGCTTTATCGTCGTGAAACGTGCCGTCAATTACCATACGAAACCTGCGTACCGAACTTGACCATCGACCGAGATCGTCGTATTACTAATGTGGCAGTATTCGGACAACCTAGTAATAAATGCTTTATTTGCGAGCATTGGGAAGTCACGCCGTCGCCCTTTCAACCGGTTCTGATTCGAAAATATGGACACCAATTAACAATTTAACCGTTCTCATGAAAGTTACCGTTCTTTTTTTTTTTTTTTGGAAGACCTTTATTTGCGTGAATACTTGAAACGGGTACTTGGTCCTTATCGGAACGGCTGTTCGGATCATCGATCGGAGGGCGAGCGGCGTTCGGCCCCGGGCCATAGCGACCGACACGTGCCTTTGTCAACGCGAGCGGTAGCTTGCGTCTAAGTGCGATGAGGTGTTAGGCTGAGTACCCACGAACTGTCGGTGCCCTCCTGTGAAGCCAATCAGTTTCCTTGATGTAGAAGAGACAGGTCGACGTCTAACAACGCACGGGGCGATGTGGTTAGTTTGGAAGTGACGTGTGTGCGCAAACAATGGCGGAAACTGTGAGGCAGTCAAAGATGGGTCTGCTGTTATTTCCCAAGGAGGCGTCGGAGAGGCATTAGACAAGATGTTACTCAGCCTTGCACTAGACTTTCATGTATTAACCTTATTCAGAACTAGATTACGAGCTAATTTTTTTTTGGATTTTATTACTTTTTCCTTACTTTATTTTTACTTATATTTTGACACTACTATTTTTTTAGGTTTTTGGACTTTTTTATTTTTTTTTGTAATTTTAATTTTTTTCGACACTACTTTTTTTCTTTTTTCTCTTATCTTTTCGTCACTACTTTTTTTTGGGCTTTCTATTTTATATATTTTTTTTTCTATATTTTTTTACTTTTTATATTTTTTTTTATCTTTTTACATTTTTTCTCACTACCCTAAACCCCTACCCTAACCCTATATTTTTTTTGGTGAATTTTTCATAATATTTTGTTAAAATATATTTCGTTAGACATCCCTAACCATGGTTCCCAACACCGTGCCCTACCGACATCACCACGGCACGGGAACTCTATAAAATTTAAAAACATTCAACGACCTTAACCTACGTGTGTATTGCGTGAACACGGCTCCATCGACGAGCCGTAAGCGTAACCTAACCTAGCCTATCTTGAAAACTACCGCCCCTTCCGCGGAGCAACGAACGCCGATAACAAACTCGTCAGCGACTAAACAGAAGACTCGAAGGAAGAGGGGGAGCGGCTAATAACTTAGTTGAACAAGAGTGAACGCATTTAAACGTCAAAACAATATACTGAGTACGGTATCAGGAGTAACCTTTTTTTCTTTTTAATTTCAAATAATAAGATAACACGAGACAATCGCACGCAGAGCTTTCTTCGATGTTCTGGCGACAAACAGTCTTGATGGCGGCAACTTCATTAATCTACTATTTATTGCATGCGTATCTTCGTTGGACATCGAAACTAACAAACGGAGGTATCTACGGGTCGTGAGTAGAGATAGTAGACATCAAATGAAGATCAACTGATTAGTGGTTGAAATGATAAGAAAGTGAATGCATTGACGACGGCAGGTTCGCGACCGGGGCCTTTGGCCGGGGCGATGTTGCTCCCCGCGGACCCACATCGGGGAAATCGCTCACACAGCCGCAGGCGCCCGATTTTACGCTCCCTCTAACCTTAGCTAGCTATCGATCATGAAGGTACTTGTATAAGGTCACTTTGATTTATCCCGTCATTTGTAGGTATCGAGTGAAGGCGTGGGAAGCCCCGAGATTACTTGGTGGATGTGAGGCCGAACCAAGAGTTACTACTACGGAGCGAGGTTGGATATTGCTTACAATGCTCGGCGACCCTGCGGAACCACATTAGGGTTAGAAGTTGTCGACCATGGGTGTTAGGCTGCCGTTGGGTACAGAGCCCGGTGGTTGCAGAAGTCGCGTGTCACACAGTCAGCGGCGTGTGTGCCGAATTGCGGCGAACGGAAACAGACGCGACTGTCGCGGCACAAGGTGACAGAACCCACAAATACCCCCCACCCCCCGAGCAAGAGCCCAGGGCCCGCAAATTGAGCAATAAAAATATATAGTTCTAAAAAAATATTCTATAAATCTAGCCGATACTAAATCACTTAACTCTAGTAACGCTTTCATTTACTTAGCCTAAGCGAGGTCCTGAGACCGACGTGGAATCAAAGAAGTGATTCCGAAGATTTGTCCTATTCAAAATTCGGTCGTATAATTCTTCAATTGATTGCTTAAACGAAATCACCATTAAAATGCGTCCTAGCTTTAATCACTACTATCGCGGTCCTGAGGTATTTAGTATCACTAACGGTTATCATTACGTTGAAACTATCCGAACGGTCACCACGACCTGTCGCCGGTACTTAGCCTAGGAGAGGTTGTGCGGTCGATCGTCGATTATCTACAATTTTACTCATTCTATTCAACTTAAAACTCTTATCTAACGTTTATTCGATGAACGTTGCCGAACTTTAAAATTATAATGACATCAAAAATTGAGGAGATAGTAGAGTAGAAAGATAGGAGATAGAAGGGGAGGAGAAATGTTGGAAGAAGACGGGGGGCGACCGTCGGGTTAGCAGGACGCGATCTTTGCGCCACCTTCGATGGGCCCGCGTGGTACGGTTTTGATGCCTAATGTTATAGCAGCGGCATTCTAATGGTAATCCGACGGCGGTGAGACAAATCATAAATCTTAATGTAATTTCGAAAAAGAAACTATCATAACGAACCGCTTTTTTTTCTAAAAACTACCGGAAGACAATTTGATACTTCAAATGGAGCGGGAATCGAACCTCCTTTCTTTGATTCGCAGGTACATCACTCACTGACCTCTAATCCAGATGCGGCAGTAACTTTCTGAGAAAACAATGTTTCTTTTTTTATTGCTGATCGAAATTAACTAGAATATTTGGGAAGACTAAGTCATTACCTTAACACTAATAAATATACGTTGCGCTACGTGAAATAGGAGCAGACACAGACATAGAATCAGATGCGAGTTGGCAACCGAATGATAAAACCAAACACAAATCCTACGCCCTGAAAGTGTCAAAAGGAAATGACAAAGAAACGTCCAGTTAAATTACTATTGCAGTATTTACATGCCGACAAACGAAATTATCAAATAAATACAACTAAAGGAACTATCCGTTTGAATTTGGTTTTAACGTAAATTAATAGGATTTACGGATTAGCGTCTTCGTTCGCCAATGATGGACGGCACTCCAATCTGTGAGACTGAGAGTAGATAATTTTCTTGTGGTGTTTCGCCTAACGTGTATTGCACTATGAACCACACAGCTGGCGGTACCCTGGCGTAAACTTGTATCGACGTAAGGTCGTGACTGTCTTCTAGGGCACTAAGTGAAGAAAGCCATATGGCAATAGACAGTGAAACAAATCGGGCCATAAATATAACTAACAAGCTCACGAAGTTCACAACCGTTGCCTGCTACATAAAATAATAATCTCAAAGTAACGAAGAAGCGAGCAGAGCTCCAATGATCAGGAAGAAGAAACGGGAATGGGGAGGTGGGCTAAACCTAACCACTTGTGGTTTGTTGCTCACCCTAACAATAGGCTCTAAGGCACCATAGGTATTAGGCACCTCCAGTAGCCGTAGCCCACCACAAACGTGTATGGCAAACTAACATAGTAACAACAATTGGTTTTAACTATGATAATAAAATTATGTACACGCGGAGATCGGGGCTGGAAGTGCAAATGGAAAAGCGATGGATAGAAAGAATTGAGCAAGAACCGAAGGAAATCAACGAAATGTACCCAACAATTTTGAAAAACATTGGAAAAAGGAAGATGTACGTCAATTAACCTAAGATAAAATAAATCAATCGCAACTCACACCACCGAGTGAACACTAAGAATAAAAAATAAAAGAAACTTTAGACATAATCGAGGAAGACACCGTGATAAACAATCTGTTGCCAAACGACAGGATATACTATCGAAACAGTAAATCCATCATAATCAAACTTAATGTGAAACGAATGTACTATTAGCAATAATAATAATAATAATAGAAGTTATTAGCTATGGTTATAAGCTCACAAACACGACACCAATTTTTTTTGTACTCATTTTTTCGTTTTTTATATTTTTTTTTTGGTGGTTTTTCTTTCCTTTTAACGTGATACTGATAATAAGAATAATACTAGAAGTTATAAGCTATGGTTATAAGCATGCGAATATCTAACCTATTTTTTATAGAATTTTTTGGATTTTTATATTTTTTTTTGGGTTTTATTTCGTTTTTTTTTCATCAGACCTAACAAGTAACATTTATTAGAATTATGCGGTAGGGCAACGACTGCTTCTAGGGCCGATAATTTCCATTACAAACTATTCAACTTACGGTCTAGCCTAAACTCCTCGATTAGGATTAAAAAAATCTATGTACAAATGAACCCGCAATCACTCCGTTCTTGTTTTGTTTTTGTTAATGTACAATTAAATTAGGTAAAAGTTATAATACTTTAAGGTAAACCTGACCCGCTAACTTGTTAAGTGCATATGCGGCGTAAGTAAATTTCGTTTCAAATGTCCTCTTTATATATTCTCTCCGGTCTGACTTTACCAACTGTAGCATCGGCTGGATTATCAAAACACCTGAGTCTAAGTAATTTTTTCAATTATGTAGTTTAAGTAACAAATTCTATTTCATTTTCAAAGTGTGAATATGTTTGTGTTTCTGTTTTCCGAAATCCTATTTAGTGTTAATTTAGTATCAATAGTTCTATTGCCTCGAGCTGGATGCCAAAAGTGTTCTATATTCTTCTTGTTTTGTTAAGATAAAGTAAGAAAGCACGTGAAGTCCAATGCCGTTTCAACATCTCAAGGTAGTTTCAGATCCTATTCATTCATTTATTAACGATCGGTCCGTTCCGAGACGCTTTGAGCTCCTCGACGTTTTTAACGGTTTAATAATCCTATCTAATAATTAGTGTTGCCTTCATAAGGACTGCCATACAACGTCTATGTCGAATATCACTTTTTCAGATGTTCAAACTTTCCCCTTTGTGCTTCATAACGCGGAATTTTCCCTTTTTATATCCAAATATATCTGACGCTACACGGTAAAATTTAGCAATAGCCAAAGTGCGCAAGCGAAATTAGTACGGCGCACCAGTCTTGGGAAATGGGACCCGTAGCTCCAAACGCGAGTGGTGGTAGACGCGGGAGCGATACAACCTGATGGATAGCAGTTCTTAATACGACCAATAATTTCAGTTCGGTTTTCTGTTTATCATAGCCAATTGCCGCCATTTGATTTACTATCTAACATTAGGTTAAACATTTACACGTGATATATGTCCAGGCATCTCTTATCTTGCCTCGCGCCCCGTCTCCAGTTATCTACGTTTTATAATATAAGTAAACTCCAGTCTTATCCCCACTACACTTGTAGCTTTACAGTTCGTAGATCTTATTACCCTCGCAGTCAGTCAATTATCGAAGTTGTAGAGGGATTTAAACCGACCCCCTTCTTCGCCTAAGACCTATTTCTAATTAATACTTCATTATCCGAAACGTTAAATTTAATAGGGAAGTAATCGTGCAACATGTACAATATACATTAGTATACGCGAGAGGGAAGAAGAAACAATATAGTGGGAAATTAAGTATAACGTAGTTAATTCCTATTATTCAAAAATAGTGTCCGAGATGTTAAGCGACTTCAACATACCAAAGAAATTTGATATGAACGATCAATGGGAAGAGTAATAATAAAAAAATTACGTTAGAAAATTATAACAAGGATCATTAGTTTGGAAGTAGCTGAAAGTGCGCGCAATTAACACCTTACTTTTACTTAAAAGTTTTAAATGTAGCCAAAAAATAGGGTGTTCAACCTCAGTGAAATCTGGTTCCAACGTCATTCTTTGCACCGGTGAGGCGCATAATGCCAATACTTAATTTCCATCTAGACTTAGGAGAGTTTTAAATCTTTTAGGAACAGCACGTGTTGCACGAATCGCTTCATAATTACACGAGTCTATATACATTGGAGAGAGGCACAAGATATGGTATCGGTAGCGGCTATGCGCGTTGCGGTAGACAGGACACCTGGACATATAACTAAGAAATAAGGTTGCCTTAGATATCGGCGGGAGAAGCTAGGTCGAGTCTTGAACGTCTGCGATCCCGAGCGATTGACAGCTGACCTGACGACGACCGTTGAAGGGAAGACGACCGAGGTCGCGATGTCTCCGATTTTGATTTCTTCACTTTGCTGCCACCGCTCGCTGGTTGTTTGCCTTTTAACGATGACACTGATACGACCACGTCCGTCGATACGCCGTCTTGTTCTGTCGGGGGTAGGATGCCCTTAGTACTTAAGGTAACTAAACAAACTTGAGTTTTTTATGGAGTAGGAGGCATACGAGCAAGAGGATCAATCCGATGGTAAATGGACAATCGCAACGTCGAATGACTCGCCAGCCTTCAAGATGGGACTTTTGGAAGGAGAAGGAAGAGGGAAAAATAGGGAGGGAGGGAGAGGAAGAAGAGTGTTGGCCAACAGCTACCTCACTCATCGGATAAAACGCGGAAGTGCAAACACTTTCACTTTACGCCGATTTTCTGTGAGGTTGTGGTACTGACCCGGTTCGAGCTGGCCCTAAGAGCGTTAGCGGGGACTGACGCGTGACTCTACTATTGAACAAACCGAGTACTAACAAGATGTTGCTGCTGCTAGTGCATAAATATTATTTTATGTTTCTAAAGTCTGTTACTGTTATTACTTCACAAAACGAATTAGTAACAACTACTAGTCACAGAGGTTATGTTCCTGCTTTAACATTTATTAAAGGATAATTTTATATTTACTATAAAATGACTCACCCGTCCGTTTGATGACCTCCCCGGCGTTGTTCAAAAAGAATTTCGGCTTGTTGTCTTTGAGCGATTCCTGCGAATGTTGCAAAGTCAAATTAGTTCTTAAATGATCTTTTAAATTTATTCATAGAACAGTTGCTGCATTAGGGATATGGTTGCGTGATTAATTTAGAGTCTTTACAAAATATTCTTCATTATATACCTTTACAACATAAGATATTGTATTGAATATAATAAGTGTAGAAAAATTGACCTTTGATTTACTAGATTTGGAAGCAGAGTCAGTGCTTCCGCGCCACCACGGTCACTGAATCTCACAGAAGCCCCGACCTGACTCCTTAGTGGGGGTGGAGGCATCCCCCTCGACGGCAGCTTCGCCCTCGGGCTTAGGCGAGCCGCTGCCCGAGGCTGTGGCGCCCCTGTCGTAACGCAATTGCAATATATTACACCACATGCGAAAAACTTCCATCGAAGAAAAGAGTCATTCGTCTCCTGTTGAAGTTACAGATCAGTAGTAGTGTCCAAAGTTGTGCCTTCATAATTGATTATATATTTGTACATTGACGGTTTACCTCTTGTTTGCGGTTAAAGGGGCGAAGCCGACAGTACAACTTTTATCACTAAACGAAGTTGGGCCACTTAACCACTTAACACATTCATAAACAACGTGCGCATGCCTGTACCCGTGTCTTTGCATTAACATTATAAATACCGTTACCAACCTATTTTATTTTACATAGGCTTATAACTGTTTAACTTCTCTATCGGCCAACAGACAAAACTAAGGAATGATGGTCTGTTCGATTGTTTACGTCAAGTTTATTCTTCAAGCAAATTTTATGAAAGTATTGGTTTTTAAATCAATGATTTGCCAGATACAAGCCTTTTGTAATGAGAAAATGTCTTCAAAATTCATTCATTTTTCAGACGTCTACTGCTGGACAGAGATTTTCCCCAAGAATTTCCACGACTGACAATAATGTGTGAAAAGAGAATGTGTTTTCATCACACTTGTTAATATATACTTAAATTCGTTCTAAACTGCAATGAGCAGTTTCTGTTGTTTTATGGATAAATGGATAAGTAGGTCTCTTTCAGAGTCTGACCGGGGTGGTATCATTGAATTTCCAGCTATACTACCGCTAACCAGTAATTTGTGTTCCTACCTAAAGGGCAGTGCACACGCAATATCTGAGTGACCAAGGAGCCAGAGGGTAAAGCAGCCAAGCGAGTTCTGTGCGGCACTGTGTTATTACGGGCAGGGCACGGATTACTTGTCTGCCATCAAATGCATCATCAGGTGGGCTTTCCCGTCTGGTCATTGTATCCCCTAAAACACTAGGTTTGTGACGCGACCGTCTTTAAACGAAGTTCTTACATCAGGCGTAAAGTCAAATTTTGAACGATCCGTTCTGTTTGTTAACATGTTGTTGCCAATGGTTAACAGTGATTTTCAGAAGGCAAGGATGATATAAACTTACGTCATATCGACTCGGACGGTGTTGCTGTTCTGTTGGTTGCGCATGGCGAGGGTGGACACCATGGGTGGTCGTTGCGGCTTGTTGGCGAGCAGCCGTTCAATCTCCGTCATCGTTGATGGTGTGAGTTGTGGCACTATCTGGACATCGAAACCCAAGAGTTAGCACTTGATGTTACAACTAGAATATCGAGCTCTCGCAATAGAAAGACACGACAATAACACGTTTAAGTTAGTATTAACTGGGTTCTATGAGCTCGAGCACTAGTCAGTACTAGTTACTGTTGTATAATTACTATTGAGTGAAAGTGAAATTGTAAGCAGATGATGCTTTAAGATATTTTGATTGTAGAACAATCTGTCAATCAAGGAAGTCTGAAAAGTCCGAATAATGATTTTACTCAAAAAAAAAAAAACAATTGGTTTTACCTGTAATGCATGTATGTTCTCTTTAAATTGCTCAACGCTGGTGGCCCCCAGTAATAGACAATTCACAGATTCGTTCTTGAGACACCACGCCACTGCCAGTTGACTCATGGAACAGTCTGATAATGCAATCAATATACGTGTATGTAATGCAATAACAAAAGTAATCGGTAAAAAATATTACAAAAATATATAAACGATATATTTTTATAATAAGTACATATGATTGCCAGTAAAGTTAAAGACTTTGAAAGTTATATTTAGTCAAACAAAAAAGTTGTATGAATTAAAAAAACATTGTGTCTATATTATGTATAAATTTCAGAGATATTCACTTTTTACGATCCTCGAAGTTTCACCTTGCTCAGTTCTCATTTATACTATTACATGGACCCTGGTGGTGGGTAATTTTTGAATCCCTATGTACATCGAATACCTTTAATTTTTAAGGCGTTGTATTCGAACAATCAATCCATTCGAAATCTCTCACGTTTTAGAAATACTATCCGAGTAAAAGCTTCACTCACTCATGGTGTTAGCGAGGTTGGCTAGATCACGCAGCTTGTCACCATACGTTCGCGGTTCTTCGCCAGCCACTTGCTCTTTACTCCCCGAGATACGTAACTGTTAGTGTTAATAAAACAAAACATCATAAATAAAAATCGGTAAATTATTAATAAATTGTTAAAGCTAAACGTAGGTTATATACATTATAAACCCTGTTCTCGGGTCTTTACAAAAGATCATGCTGCATATGTTAATGATAACATTCGTTAGCCTGTATGTGTCATTTCGGATGAGACATTTCACTTAAAAATACGACGGACTACTACTACTTTTCGTCTGGTAAGTGATAAAGTGGTAACTTCTCTTTGTAGAGGTACCTGAAGAAGTCCAATTGCCAACTATCCAGTTTCGCTTTTAAGGACTAGTATGATTACTGAGAGAATTACCATCTTACATCTCAGGGTGACCAGCACGACGTAGAACAAAACGTAATTCTGAACTGTCCAGTTAGTTCAAAACACTGAGTGAGTTTGCAGCGAGTGTGTCTCTTACTATAATCGATTAAGGCTAAGTAAATAACCCAAAAACCGTGTATAAAGTCATCTGCTCATTTTTCTTTATAAGGTTTATAAAGAAAATATAAGATTTTTATAATAAATTGTTTACGTTACCCTCCTTTGTAGATAGGTTAGAGAAATTAAACTAATATTTCAAGGACAAAAAGAAAATTTAACACGACCAATGATCGCGAAAAATGAGAAACATTAAACATAAAAAAATTCCCTCAGTGCTTAAAGATAATGAAATGGTAACGGATCAATACCTCGGGTACGGCCAGGTCCTCCTCGCACCAGCTGAAGGTGCTGTATTTCCTGTTGAAACGCGACTTGGCGAATAAACCGGTAATCTCCTCGCGGCCGAGGCCTTTGCCGGTGGTGATAGCTGACCACGCCATCATACCTATTGGAAAACGCTTGCTATAGTAAATAACCACGTATTAAAATCGTCCAATTAATTCTTACAAATTATTATTTTTTCTTAATCCGATTTTTCTTTAACGTCTTTGACAAAAAAAATATTTTTCTTATAAAAATAAATAAATGATACTAACCAACACCAATCTTGTGGTACAGTTCAGGCATATAGAGTTCTGGCTTTTCCCTGCAGAACATGTGGTATTCCGTTTGCTCTACTATAGGCGTGATGCAATTGAACTGTCTGCAGTTTGTGTAGGCGTCCATAATCTGTGAGAATACATTCTAATTGGTTTTAATATATGCAACGAAGTATTGACATAGACCCCATGTCGATGAGCTGTAGATGGAAACATTAGCGTTTGCATTTGCGCATAAACAATTGCTAGTAGTACATAACATATGGTCGCTTAGCTGTGTTTGTGTGTGGTGTCAAATATTCGCTCAGTATTGATTTGGATGCCAACGCCAGCGATAAACATCACGTTATAATTAAATACGCAGCATGAATACACTAATTTAGTCGATCATAATTTTAGAAAACAAAAATAAACAATATGATGGTATAGCGGTATTACCTCAGATGGTGACCAGCGCGCCGTGCCCCAGTACATTACCCAACCCTGGTTGATCACAAAGTTCATGGCTCGAACTAACTCTGTAAACCAAAAAAAAAGTCCGTTAAAGTCCAATTCCATTCTAAATTATCAAGACGCGCTAACAAAATGGAACAGAGCAGCCACCATGAAGTGCAGAGAAATCATTAAAAATCGCTCACACATAAGAATAAAGACAGTATCACTTCGTGTACGTTACCTTCCATAGGACAGACAGGGTCCACTTTGTGCAACAAAACCACGTCAATATATTCAACCTGGAGACGGGCTAGCGACGCTTTGACGCTCTCGATAATGTGCTTCCGAGACAGGCCGCGTTCATCCGACCTGCGGCGTTAGGACGCGTTGAGAATGGTGCCAAGGGTTGAAAATTTAATAAACTAGCAAAAAGCGGTAACATCCATAAGCTCAGGGATACGCCCGCAGCGGTATTAACTACCATAAATACGGTTGAAATTGTTAGAGCTAGCAATTGAGTTAAGACTATAAGATGCAAGGCGTAAGTGTTTACGCTTACGGTAATTTTAAACTTTTTTGAAAACGGAATAGACAACACAGAAGGAGAAAGGAATGACAGTCGAGATTATAGAGGAAAAATCTAAAAATAATTGATATACAAATTCATTTGCTTTAATTTTTTACGGTGGTAGAGCCACGCAGCTGTTCCCGCTGCTGAATGGGCCGGCTCGAACCG
>DWHO01000126.1:0-26411 GCA_018247575.1 Eurytides lysithous rurik | reverse complement strand
GGGCCCCAGGAGACCTCTTGCCATTGACATCGACCCTCTGAATTCTATTGTTTAAGTATGAAGTCAGAAGATCGAGTACTTTGAATTTAATACCATAGTGGCGTAATTTCCTGATCAATATTTCATGATGCACACAATCAAAAGCCTTGGATAAATCACAGAATATCCCAAGCGCATCCTGTGACTTTTCCTAAGCTAACCTAAGCCTCGAAAATATTCTTTACAAGCTCAACACGCGTCTGCTGTGGAGCGACCTTTGGTAAACCCAAACTGCTTACTATGAAGTAGATTGTGTGCATATCGAGATACAATTGCGACATGTCGATACTGCGGACAGTAGGTACGTCGGCTTTGCGTATCGGAGCATTGACCTTTAGACTTGTGACACCGTCGATCAAACGTCGATTCTTCAAATCAACTATCAATTGGTGATGTTTGAGAAAGTTGGCTCCTAGTATTGGTTTCGTGACGTCAGCTACGATGAATTTCCATTTGTAAGGGCGTCGTAGGTTTAAATCGAGTTCAAGTGTTTTCTCGCCGTACGTAGGTACTGTATTGTTAGCTGCGTATAGTTTGAATGGAAGTGGCGTTGTAGTTTGTCCTTTTCTTCGAGGTATCACGGATATATTTGCACCCGTGTCGACCAGGAACGTTAATTTGGACTTTTTGTCTGTGATGAATAGGCAGTATGAGTCGCTTGAAACGCCGGTTTGCACCGCTGCCAACGTTTTCTTTAGTTTTCCAAATTTATTGTTTCTTTCTGGAATGAGCAAGATGATGTACAACTTCTTGCTTGCTCTCGAAAACGACGGTGGTACTAACAGTAGGGTAAGGGTGATGTTTCACGGCTAACAGTTTCGAGAACGAGACGAGCTGCGATTTCGATACGGGAAACAATTGCGACGGTGATTGTTGTCTTCGGCGATTTCAAGCGATAATTTTCTTATTTTGTTAATTAGGAATGTCGACTTTCGGTTTCGTGCGTAAGTTGTTGTTCCATCATCTTATCGGCGAGTAGCGCTAACTTTTCGAGTGCGGTTTTCGTAGTGAAGGATTCGCTGACAGTGAGCACGGTGCGTATATGTGGAGGGAAATAGTTGGTCCACCGGAGCCTTAGCGTGGAGTCTGGAAATTTATCACGAGCGAGATTTCGCATGAGGCGTAGTAATTGGTTAGGCTTCTGATCACCTAGCTCTTTTTCAGACAGCAACTTTTGAAATTGGCGATTGTCTGATTCTTCGTACGTCGAAAAAGTCGATCCTTGATCGCTTTATATTGTTCTTTTTTCGGTGGATTGTATAGCAGGTCGATGATTTGTTCGATATCTTGCCGTTCCAGCTGTGCAATTACCATCTGTGGGAGTTGAGTTTGACCCTCCTATAAATCTTTGGTTACCGCCTCGAAGCTTACAAACCATAGTCGATCGCGCCAGAAAGGTGGAATGCGCATACTGAGCGAAATTCCAGCGGCTTTGCGCATACTGAGCGAATTGCATGTTGGCTTGGTGCTTGAGCTTCGGAGTCCGTCATGTTGGCAGGGATATTCCGCTTTAATAGAAATTGATACGGGCAGAGCTTCTTGCGAAGGAATTCTTTCTGATCTGATCTGATTTCTTCACCGGGGATCTTCTTGGTTGATGTACTTGCTCGGGGTCACCACTTCGGAGGTATTGTAGGTTTGCTTTTGCGTTTGTTTTCGCGTTATCGCCATTACGTCCCCCGCGCAAACCTCAGTCCGCAGACGCGAATAAATGAGCGTCACGTGTCGGCCTCGTCGCATTTCTCTCCACAGCTGCCCTCGGTGAAGACATATTTTATGCACTCGTTCGTTTGGCGTAGTAATCTTCGTCGCGTCTTGATGAAAATGGAAGATAATATTGAAGTCGGAAGATTTATGAAAAATGATTTTATGAAAAGAAGATTATTGAAGAATTAAATATATTACAATTGAAAATGCACGTCACTGCATAAACTGCTCTTTTCAGAGCTTCACGTTGACTACGATCGGATTTACAAACAGTACTTATTAGGACTACCTTTTCTTGTTTTTGTGATTACGATCCTGAGCTCGTTCAAGAGTTCTTTTTAGAGCTGTACTGTTCATGTTTCTTATAAGATGTTATAGACGTCCTGTACGCCACATACGATTAGATGTGGTCTGAGAAATTGTTCGGATTAATACTAGCTGCTGAGTTTTGCCTCTGAACAACGCGATAAACTTCCAGATATCTATACAACCTGGAAGGCTGGCAATCTACCACGGCGCGCTTTTTCCGGAATATTTCCCGTTCCCTTATCCATTTTTAGCAACTTGTCGCCAGCGCTCTTCCGGACCTACACAACATTAGGAACTTGAAGAAGAGAGCATACTCCCATCTTGAAGACCGATTTGGTGTTTGCTTTCGTAATGAAACTCTAGTTTAGCATTTAAAGTTTTATATTAACGTTTATAATCGAGTGACATAAACATGGCGTACAGAGCGAGAGACTCTCTCTGAAGTTGGGCGTCCCATGTTGCCATACCTTAAATTCTAATATTCGGCAATGAGGCTATTCGCCACAACCGACAACACATTTGCAAGTCCCTCGACGTTGACGCTATCTGCCGTCCAGCCTCTTTCGATGAAACTGTAAAAGCTGCTAAACTTAATAGTCACACAACCCAATAAAAATCAGGTTAATAAAATAGAATTATAGTGAGGCGAGTTTTACGTAAATGAAAAATTACCAATACAGACTAAATATAAAAATAACTATATTAACTATTTTCTTTCCACTGTTTCACATTTTTCTGGACAAAGGTTGTCTGTGGAATAGTTAGTCTGCCATGTACCGGTGTACTGTTTTATAAAAGTGAAAGAAAACAATACATTTTGATTGCATTACATCGTCGGTGTTTCTTCAGCTTATACTGTAACATAATTAAAAAATAAAGATTCATAGTTCCGTGAGAAATTAGCTTATTTCCAAAATGGCCAACGATCCTGAGAGATTTGATTCGATGCTTCTAGCAATGGCACAACAACATGAAGGAGGAGTGAAAGATGTAAGTTAATTGTACTGTATGTAAAAAGAAAAATAAACAATTGATGTAAACTAGTTTCGGAATTTCTTTATGTATATGTAATATAATCATATAACATAGGTTAATTTGCAAGTGTTCTAGCATGTTCTAGTTCATTTCATAGGTTAAGCAAAAAATGTAAAATATTTATTATAACTGACTTTACCCATAAAGTATTAACTTTGTTAATGTGTTTTATTACTTACATATTTCAGCTATTATCTACAATAGTTGGGTTTTTAGCCCGCAAAACGGATTTCTTCATAGGCGGAAAAGATGGAGAATGGGAAAAGGTATGTGAAATTTCATTAATAACCATTTTCAAAACTGTAAGTTGTAATAAAACATTATTACTACTCCCATCAAGCACCCAAATTTTTGTCTCTCATATATTTTAAATAAGTATTTTAACCCCTTGCGGTATGAATTAATCAGCAAAAATGTG
The DNA here is from genome assembly GCA_018247575.1 of Eurytides lysithous rurik. Classification (NCBI taxonomy): domain Eukaryota; kingdom Metazoa; phylum Arthropoda; class Insecta; order Lepidoptera; family Papilionidae; genus Eurytides; species Eurytides lysithous. The sequence continues at coordinate 22,903 of DWHO01000126.1, read as the reverse complement.
TAACCACATCACCAGAATAATAATCCAAAGGCTCTTACTTGCTAATTGTCAGACTAGCATCTAGCTGGACCAAAGGCAATATGACTAGAAATTATTATTAATTATGCATATTATTTTCAAGGAGAAAATTATGCAAAAGGTTATTCATTCTTGAAGTTAACTAAAGGCGTTGATTTTGTGTCTGTTGGTTTGTTTGTCATATGGGATTGATACTAAAAGCTTGTTTTAAACTGACACCCAGTTAAATACATGTGTATAATAGTATAATTAGTAATCAATATAAGTTTATATATTGACCGTTACATATCTTAAATAACATGTTGTGGGGGAATGATAGATGCATTGATTTGACCATCTGCACCCACATGCTTGAAAGTCTCTCTTATTAATCAAAAAGAGTAACAACTAAGATAAATTCATTAGAACCAGAACATTTGTCTCGAAAAATTGAAAAATGTTAACGGCATATCATCAAATCAATCATCAATTTTTATCATCATAACAACATAAACACTGGCTGTGTTAAATTAAATTTAGGTAGCAGGACTAAATATAAGTGCAAGTAATAAATAATTCGGGTTGTATAATAGCAATTTGCATCTTATCCACAACAAACATCACTCAATCTGAGTCTATAGTCTTTGCAGATGCGGATATGAGAATCTGTGATATCCCTATTCCGCATCAGCAACTATGGATATCAAAAACATTGCATCCACAACATCTTTAATATATATCAGAAAACAGTTAAAATTATCAAGATTATTAGACAAAAAAAGCTTAATTACTTTAATTGACAATTCTTAAATGTGAGTTACTTGATACAAGTTATGACTTAAAAAATTTAAATTTAGGAACCACATAAAAAAACTTGTTTTAATGTTATTCTATAAAATTTGCAGATAGTAAAGGAAATTTTCTATGCCCATGCTAAAAAAGCTCATGAAGAGGCAAACAAAATCAAAAAAGAAAAGGAGGAAGCTGAAAAAAGATTAAAGGACATACAACAGAGAAAGGAACAAGAAAGACTTGCACAAGATTTTGAGCCAGCTAAAGTGATTGAAATTACTGATCAAGAGGCAGCTGAAATCCAGGAAGACATAGAAAAAGATAAAATAAGTAAGTTTTAATAGGAAGTACCATGCCATTCCTATACAATAATTGAGTAATGCAAAAGCTTCTGTTGATGCATGAATTAACAGGCCAGGGAAGTACCATAGCTTCACAGAAGACCAATATAAAAAAACTGTATCAACATGCGCTGTGCCTCCGAGCTTAACTTAAACTAACTTAAAATAAAAATAAATGTTTTGAAGTTTAATATAAATTAAATTTGTCTTCATGCATGGAGCTCTTCAATTAATCTAAAGTAATAGTAAGAACAGGGATAGTATTTTGATAAATTATTCTTTAAATCATTAACTTATTGGTGTTTGACAGATGCGAACAGATGGTAAAACTAATAATATAATAAGGATTTTTTACTATGAATTACTTTTCAAAATAATTATTTTGTTGTTAATCAAAACTTTATAGCACTATCATATTTTACTAATTATTGTAGAACCTGAAGTTGGCAGTGGAGAAGGCTCAAGCAGTGACAAAGAGACTGATAATATACCAGATGAAGAAGATGATCCTAAGGAAAAGGGTAAACTCAAACCAAATGCTGGAAATGGTTGTGATCTTGAACATTACAGGTGGACACAGACCCTGGAAGAAGTTGAGGTAAGATAGTAATAGTCAATGCTTTTTATTATTTGTAATATAAACCATTCCACAAGTCGGAATGTAAATGTGCTACTTTAGGCTACTTTATAGTCAGCATATGTTCGAATCAGAAATTTTTAGTTTTATCTATTAGAGTATTTCTCATAAGTGGTAAGACTCTTTTCCTATGGTGGGACCACTGCATTACCAGTTAATATAATGCGAGCAAACAAAGCAGTAATTTGTAAAAACTATTGTGTTTCAAATGAAAGGCAACATTTCCAGTGTAATAACCAGGTATAGAGATCATACAAAACATATAACATCTTAAATCTCTGGATGATACATGCAGCGCAGGGGCAAATAGGTGTGTGGCATTATGTTGTTATGGGCAGGCATGTAGCTTACCATCAGACTCACAACTAGCTTGTTACGTCATTATCTTAAAAACCATGGCGCCAGTGTTAATACGCAATGTTATTTTCTTGACTCCCTAATAGTACCATTAGAATTAATTCCTAAGTTAAGACTAGTATATGGCCTTAAATTCAGGATTTTTATTAATAATTGATAATCAATAACTAATATATAATATAAATAATATGCAAAAAAAATGACCAATGTTAAGTGGTCATTGCTGTGCATTACAATTGTGCAGACATTTGTTTCTGCCCATTCACTTATATCACAAACAGTGTAAAAATTATTGCATTCATAAAAATTCTATTAAATATTCTTTCAGTAAGTATTGTATAGGATATATTCTATTACATGGTAATTTGGATTTTAGAAGTGTTAAAAGTTCAAATTTAAACTTATAAAGAGGTTATGAATGTATCTTGTGTTCCATGTTTCTTAAGCGCTCAGTCTGATTATAGTTAAAATGTCCAGATATTATGGTAGTGACATTTTATGTGTAACATTGCTGAATTGTTTGTTGAATAGTCCTAAGTAATCTTTGAGCTATTTAGTTAAGTAAAGGTTGTTATGGGCGTAATAATAAATCACTACATTTTCGCATTTATTAAGGGTATTGAATACAGAAAACAACACTGACATTTATTTGTGTTTGATTATCACAGTCCATCCAAAAATTAAGCTATCTAATATTTACACATCTCATTAGAAGTTAAAAGCTTATAGTATGAACTACTTACAATAGTAGTTGCTATGAATTAACATAAAAAATTGTACATTTTTCTTATATGTATTTATAAAATGCACACATTTTTACACATATTCATATATTAATATATAGTTGTATAAACGATTACAGCAACTCTGCTGTAACATGCAACATATTAATTAAATATTCATAAATAAAAGCCCTACAATACTATTACACAATAGTACAATATTACACGCAAACATTCATAACTGCTAAATATTTTATTATTTATAATACTTTATAAGTACCAAAACATAAAATCTGTAGCACAATTATGTTACAGAAATGGTTCACCTAATAAAATGAATTTCTTTTAATTTTAGTACAGAATAAATAATATTAACTATGCTATGATCTGGATTGTCATTATTCAAATTTATAATTTTTACATTTATTTTTAATATGTTAGCACAATGGGCTAACAAGTGTTTTAGCCTTAAAATCTAAAAACTATAAAAAGAAATGAAATTCTTCTAAACATAACAGAAGATTGAAATATGTTTAGCAATGAATTTTTGAATATTTTTATATAGTGTTGACAATATCCAGGGAAAGTCATCAAACTCTACGAATATTTGTAGATGCCAGTCTCCTTACGCATTCTCACTGAAACATAAATAACAATGATATTAATGACATTATTAATTTTACAGCTAAGTTTTAATAAATAGATCAGTTATAAAAGATCATCGATTTTGGCAATTCTTTCATGTTTTGACTTTGTTTGTCATGTGTACTTGATTTCTCTCTTCATCCTAACTATAACAAATATACTCCTTTCTCTGTTGTTTTATGAATGATGGATACACTAACAAACACACTTTTCCATTCATAATATGAGATCGATAAATTGGTTTTTCATTTTTAAGAAATCATTGGAAAGTGATGTTTTGTTGAAGTTACAGTGCCTACTCACGAGTTAGCGATGCCGTCTACGCACACTGCATTTTTTTATCCTTTTTTCAGTGATAGATAATTTACTCATCTCGAGATTACCGCTAGACTAAAAGTTCAACTGCAACAAACGATACTTAATCGTGATTTTAATACAATAACAACACTTACTTTCGACAAAACAAATGGCCGCTAGAATACAGGCCGAGAGTAGTATAGTCATTGATATGACTAGTACGGTTATCTGGTGGGAGTGATTGCAGCAGCAGGACTTAGGCTCCTTTTCGGAGCGTTGCCTCGTGAATCCATTCACGACGGTGAAATGGGTCGAGCTCGCGACCGACGGCGCGTCTTGCTTACACATCGAGCCCCGCTTCACGTCGGTCCAAAACTTGTCGGCGACATCGCGCGACTCCTCGGGGATCGACATGACAGTGCTGGTCATCGGTTTCTGGCCATAGCTCAATGATTGGTCCTGATAGGAGCCGTATTCTTCTCGTGTCGCATTCCTACCGTTCATACGCGCCAAGTGCGCCGCACTTAGCAACAGTGAGCCTGACGATGCGCTCTAAAATAGAAAGGATCGATGGTTAGAAAGTTTTGATTGGATTTATTCGCAACGTAAGAATGTCGATCTGACGGTTTTTGCGGTCTCGTACTATTTATTGGTTATGTTTCAGTTTATATGCAAAAAACACAATTTGTTTCAATTTTTATGTCTTTATGTGGTATTTATTTTGTAAAAAAGTGTTCCTATTGTAGGATAATATTTATCGTGGTATAAGGACTTTTTACATTAAAAAAATTTTAATACATAATAGTTGTGAAACGTTTATCTTTATGTAATACAAATATAATTGCATGCAGTTCTTTAATTAAAGTCTTGCTGTGTATGTTTTACTTGTGTATACGTATAAGTAAAGCAGAAAAACGTTAATGTTTACGTTTCCTTATGACTAATCCCAATATTCGAGAATCGTGTAGTCACTGGCGACGATCAAATTAATATATTCATCATAGCATAAGAATGTTGCTATAAAAGCAATTTTAAAGTCGTGTGCCGGATCTGCTAATATAAGGCTTTTAACCCCGTCTACAAGATACACCGCGGGGACTCGGCAAAAAGTCACCGTAATTATGTTTGAAAAATTGTAATGGCATATATAAACGGACGTTTTTGTCATAAGCTTTGCTTTTTTATGCCATGGAATATGTAATTTAATATCAAGTAGGCGGTAAAGGTACTATGGGGGGTAATAAAAATAACAATACTGTATGTAGATCGTGTAGCCATTGAAGAGAAGATAATGAAGCGCTTCGTAATAGTTAGAATTTAATCAATTTTCAATGTCAGTTCCTTGTATTTGCTTAATATTCACCGATTAAATAATATATAAGTTTTTATGATACTCTTTTAGTGTAATTTTTATGGCTTAAGTATTGTAAAGTAGGAATAAGATTACGTTAAAGTAAAAAGTGGCTGGTAGTCTTCATAGGTCACACACCTATGAAGACTACCAGCCATAGCGCCGTTGCGGGTTAGCATGGTTGGTATGTGTTGAAAAACACTGTTTCTTTCACCGCTAACCACGTTTAGATTAGATGAATTTTCTTAAAATCAATACTTGTAAGGATTTAAGGTAAAATAGCCGGAGCTCAAAAAGTCAAACAAGCGCCTGCTCCCTCTCGACTGAAATACGCTATCTAACAATACAAATTCCGTTGACAAATTCCTCTTAACTCTTTGTATTATAAGAAGACTACGCTGTGGTGGCTAATATTTGTTACTTTTCGTCTACTCGCATTCTATGGTCGTGGTAAGTGTCAGAGTGCCCTGAATATAAATTCTCGTTATTCAATATGTTCAAAAAACCTAAGATCAAATCACTTAGAAGTAGGAGGTTCGTCTCAAGATAAATGATATGTACAGCGTAGGAGTGGGACAATCTGCTACGTGCGGGTATCGTCATGGTAAAAATAAACTGACTTGTACTGTGTTGTCTAGTGCATTTACAACCAACGACACCGCTTATGAAGATGGGTAGTCGAGTTCTATTCAATGTGTGTTAAAAACTGTGGAAGACTTAATCGAAGGTTTCTATTCGAAATCGGCTTACGTGCGTGCTGTGATTACTGGAAGAGCCTTGACTGGAGGCAGAGCCGCCACGCGACCGTGCATCTACGCTGCCAGGCGTACTGCAGCCAGACAATGAGGGCCGTGGGATGTGCCATTCCTGGCCTGAGATCTGGAATGTAAAGAAAAAAGTAATCGAATAACTTCACTCGTAAAATTATAGTTTTTACGGATCACACGTAATGTGATGATTCCTACGTAATAAATTAAATTCAGTGTACGGACAAACAGTTTAATTTTGATATATACGTAAAACGTAATTTCTTTACATTGCCAATTTCTGTTTGCGAACAAATCAAACTGGAATTATTCAACACTAGTTTTTCTACATGACGCATTTGTATTGAACGGTGTTTTGTTCGTATATCGGCAAGTATCAATGTTATGTCACAAGCAATTGGTATCATCATCAGTTAAATAACGGCACAAAAAAGCTGTAGATGTGGTATAACATTTGCTATTATTATACAACCACATTGCGGGGAGCTTTTGTAATACGGAAGTCGCGGTCGATAGAACATTTCCTTGCTAAATTTTTGTTGTCATTTACGATAATTGTGCGTTGGTTAAAAAATATTGAATCTTGAAATGGTGATGAATGTAACGATTGTTTTGAATTTACACATGATTGACGTATTTCGTGCAATCACTCTGGAGATAAGGATGCCCTGGATGCGAATTTGAGTGAACATTTTCGGGAGTGACTGTGCGCAGTTTCATCTATTGCATTTTTGGGTCAAGTTTTGTCCGAAGTCCGATTGATTTTGTCAGTTACGCTGGCTCAAGGTCCGCCTTCTCTTTATTTGCCGTCTCGTTTCGCCGGCCTCTGGCGCAACAAATCTTAGTTTTGCTCGCCGCTTCGCAGTTACACTTTATTGCTTTGATAAGACGGTGGATAGGCTTATTCGGTAGTCACCGACAATAGTGCTTTTCTTTAATGCCACCGACGAGGTCACCGTGCTTTATCTTAACCGACTTTAAAAATAATGAGGTTCTCAATTTTTTTCTTCTTTCAATATGGTTTTTGAGTTATTTATTAGTTGTTTAAATAAACACTAGATGCTCATAAGAAATGAGAACAAACTAAACGACTTTGGTACTTTGATAAAGTAAACATAAGTTAAGAACACAAGTCACACCCGTACGAAATAACAATAACATTCGGTATTTTTTATTGTTACGAATGTAAAGAGCATTGTATAATTATTTGACCTTATATCTAAGAAATTTATTATAGAGGTTAAAAAAAAACTTAATCAATATAGAAATAATCCTCGTTATTTCTTACATCGATGAGTCGTCCCGCACAGTTATTACTATTTTCGAATAGTAATATTATTATAAAATAATCCGGTTTCGGTGGACCTTTTTTTAAATTTGTCACACACAATAAATAAAAACGAGTGACTAAATTCAAGTGCCTGACAATTCAAGATAAGGTGTAACCATGTTGCAAATTCTACATGCATGTCTGTCATCGTTGCTTTGCCAATGATGACAGACATGCAGAAGACTGAACACGCCTGTGTACCTACAACCACTTTCGCTTATTGTCTCGTGTAGCTTGCACACTCGTTCGTTGTACTATTGAGGCAATGCCGCCATCTAAGTAGACCATGGATAAAGTCAATTGTAAATATGCCGAGTTATTGTCTAGTCTACGATGTCGAAATAACGTTTAACATAACCATTGCTAACTATTACTCCGACAAACAGGGTTAACATATTTTATTTTCAGTATTATCACGTACTGCACATTTTGCCTTCTTTAACAATGCTAAAGATTGTGGTAACCATTCTCAAGCTCGGACAACTAATTTAAAATTCGATAAGTTTTAACGTGTACAATTCATTAATATTCATAAGATTATATCCGAAATCATGGTTATTTACGAAGACGATGAGAGTATTTATTTCAATCGTTATAAATACCTATTTTAAGGCAGTTATTTTTTTATACATTCATATATATATATATATATATATAATCAGATCGAGAACAATTAATTGAAGTCCTAACAATGCTTGTTCTAACTTATAAAAATGCTTTGCGTGGGCATAAATTTATTCAAGTGTTATAAAGAATCAAGTCATCAACAGAACTAAAGGTACCATATATATCATGAATTGTTCGAAATCCAAACAAACTAACACTGCAATATTTGCCCTTTTAATTAAATCCAACTCGAGTTGCGGTTGGGCTGTTAGTTTCATCTTCACGATTCTCGTGTCTAAGACGTATCGAACAAGTCGTGGCATAGAAATTTCTTGAACCTCGCGATCTATTTTTAGACGCACGGAAGTTGTGTTGGCTTTTTTAGTTGTTTGTAAGTTACATTTAAAAGCTACATCATTCTGTTGAGATAGGATAAACGGAATTACGTCAGAAAAAGTATATAAACATATAGCCGCCGCTTTGCCCACGTTGTTCTTCTTGAAATGGATTTATTAATTTTTACACGATTAATGTAGAAAATGACGGTCATAAATTTTCGTCATGTTTACTACTAAAAAGAGGATGAGACCAACGCGCTTTCATACAATAAATTATAACTCCAGATAATTGTAAAATTAAACACTAAACTAAGACCACCACACCACTAAAGAAGACCACATATTTGTAATCGACAATCAAAATTTTCCTGAAGTAAATCTACGGATAAAAACATTTTTATTCGGACAACCCAAATCATTTATTTGGAAAAAAACATCTTTCAGAGACTTCAAAATGAATACGAACAACAATTTTTTTGCGTTTCATTTTCATAACTTCATTGTCACACAGTTTGTCTCCGTTCCCTCGTGTAAGCTTTAGGTCAACCGGGCAATTAAGAAACAATTGTTTGCACAAACTTAAAAAGAATCTGCGCCAAAGCTGTGCTCGTTAAGCCACCGTACAAGATCACGCGCACAATTTATATCTACATTTCGTGTCGCATAATAATAATCGATCGGGGTATCCTTGCACATTTCGAATAGCATTCCACATATCGTATGACACGTTAACGCGCGTTAATCCTATGACATGTTAACGTATCGATTACGTGAACGAGTTAACGGTTACGATCCGGTTATAGCCGAGCGATATAGCCTACTCGGTTAAACCCGACTGTTACACAACTTGCGGTATTCACGAATCTAATTGAATGTTTATTGCCGCGTGTCAATAACTGTGATGCGATCACGGAGCGCGTTAAAGACATACCCGTACGCGAGTCGTTACGATGGCGTGGCGTGTTTTTAACCGGCCGAGCGTATTTTATGCAACACGGTTATGTAACCAGTGTCGAGAATATTGCATCGTTTAAGTTGGAACCTTTGAACTGTTTATCCCAGCAAGAGTTTAGCCGTTCCTGACTAATGCAACCTACTTATAAATGACTGCCATGAGTTTTTCTTTTTATTAAAAACTGGCCATTGATACAGCTCAACGAAACTTTAGTTGATTGAACGTAAATGCACAAAAAAGTACCTCTATAATTCGTTTGATCGACACAGATTAAGCGAGATTAATAATAAAAAAAAAGACGGGTTGAGAACCTCGCCTTTACTGTCGGTTAATAACTGGCTAGTGTTTTACTATCCCACTTATTGAAAGGCAGTAGTTAAAGGCAAAACATACTAGCTCTAGTGCGTAAGTCTATTCACTCTCGCCCTCTAGAATGATGAATGGGTTTATATGCCGAGGCTGATATGAAACAATAAAAACGACACCGGCTATGCCAATCAGTTAGCGATCTAGTCTGCTCCCTTTTGGATGGAGAAAGCGCAATTGCCGAATGCCTCTTCTCGGAACACTTTCGGCACTGCAAATGTCACAATGGATAACGGATCAGTGGACGGACGTCCACAAGTTTCGTTTCAATTTTGTTCGCTTTGAAAAAACGCGCCAAGTAACTACTCAGTTGTTAAAATAAAGAAACTTGTAGTTATAATAATAATAATAAGGATTCTTTCATTTATATCATTTGACATTAAAAAAAATGTCTGAATATTCGCTGTAATGAGTCATCTCGAATTGAATATATATTTATTAATAATTTGATTCGGATCCGTTTGATTGACGCCTAGTTTTTTTTACCTGCAAATACACGTTTTTTGTCGGCGATGGTCTCCAAGATCGTAATTCTATGTCATGATTTTAAGACCACCGAAGATCCACGACATCCAAGCGAAAGACGCGGGCGGCAACTGGTTTATAATATAAATTAGGCCGGACATATCGGACAGGCCGTCCGTCATCGAGAGCCGCTCGTTTATATCGTAAGGACGGTAAAACGGAATGCAACACGACGATATCGGCCATTAAGTGTAATTTATTAATTCAACACATTCCATTTCGCATTAAAATATTCTTCGTTTATAAAAAAAGCTATTGTTCTTGGCAACAGCGAAACGTGCTTTTGAGCGTCCAATTATCATATTTTATACGCGATTGCATGAGGACACCGCCACATAGTCATTGTTCACGCGGGTCACAAACACTCGGTCATGTCGTTATGGACGCCCTTGAACTAAATTGTCCATATTTATGAATTTAACGGGAGTCTTGGCGATGCGAACGACTGCTGGTGTCCAAGGGTGCACTGCGTTGACTTTTTCGTATCGACTTTACAAACATTAGATACTAAAAATATGGAATTTCTATGAAGCATCTTTGTCGATTATTCAAGCTTAGATATCTCACGCTACAACGAAATGCAGTATAATGTTACAAATTTACAGCATTAGTTGTTAGTTTATTTAACATCGTTTATTATTCTTCCCAATATATGGGAACGTGACGAACTTAAATTTATGATATACTTATTTTAAGTGAATTTGGTCATTGTTTGTTCATTCTAAATTCAAGGTAGTGGTTTTGGATTTAATTCTATTATTATCAAAAAGCTATCAAAGAACAAAAACTTTAATTTTGTTAAAATAATCCTTAACATCACGAGGTAAGCTTAAAAAACTAAAACGTTAGATATTCCACATTTAACAATTGCTGCTTGTTATTGCAACCATTGTCTGCCATGAAAAGTTGTGCTGCATCGACGCCCAATCAATTTGCATATTCTTTTGTACAATTTGTCAGCCAAGTATTTTAAAGCCACAATCCATTTGTTTTCGAGGTTAGTCGTCATCTTATGTAAATAAACTTTATGAAAATTTAAAATTTATTTTGTATTTTATGAAGGCAATTTATTTTAGTTTATTATTATTCGGAACTATATTAATAAGGAGACTGCCTTGGAATGTTTTCAATTAAAATCATCTTATAAAAATAAGTATCGTTTAAAATTTCAACAGGAAAAAACACTTATTGTACATATATATTACCTAACACATATTTACTGGATAAGTAAGACGTCAAAAACTTATCACCGGTATATATTAATACAAACAACATACTACGTGGTTATAAACCTAAAGCGTATTTTTTACATCTAATTTCTCTGCTCGATGCAATCAAAGCATAAATTGCGTCATAAGTTCGGTTAGCGCCCATCGAGTCGATGCTTGTGGGATGTTCCGGATAGAAAAAGTGGCCATGGATTAATAATTTATCCGGATTCCTGTGCACGTGGCGATGATATCATTCCACGTTGTTTTCTATCTGCGGTTAGTTCTAGCGATGTTAATAACATAATTATAATTATATAAAACAAAAAAAAATCATCTCAATCAAATATATACAATAATAAAATTACTGATATTCATGTATCATCATCAAGCTCATGTGTCAATGTAACATCAGTAATTTTAGAGTTAAGGGCAAGATACCATCCATATCTTAAAAATGACCCATGTCATTCTTAGATAAATGTTATGGTCTTTGATAAAATATAATAAAATCAATTTGAATAAACTCAATGCACCATACTGTTTATAAATAAATTTTAAAAAATAATATATATAATATATGTGTATATAATATATATTATTTTGTATGAAATATTATTATAACCCGAGAAAAGTCTCATTATTTTTCAGAATAATAAAATGTAATTTTTCCGGAATAATAAAAAGTCTTTGTCACTTTATATCGCAAAAACTACAGCTGTACAAAAATATGCCGTCCGTACATTCGTGGCTTTAAGGATTAAGGACATACCAATAAACACACTTTCGCAGAGATAACATCAGCATGTTTTGAACCTCACGATGAGGAGGTGTTTGGGCTTTCCGTATATCCGGTTTTTGACATTTGACGCATTCACTTAGCAACCAAGCCACGACAATACTGTTTGACACCACGACACGTGAATCCCGGGCATTAGCGCCGACGCGGCCGGAAAAACCGGCGCGCCAATTTCAATCCCGCGTAACCTTACAAAAGGATCCGCAAACTCGAGTTTTTTACGCTTGCCCATCACCTTGAAGCCGCCGTGTCTTTGTACCACTGTGTAAAATAGAAACCACTGCGTTACCGCCGACGACACGACGTTTCCTGAACATCGTGTTAACCGAATGATAAATATCAACTCGTCCTTTGTAAATACATGCCAATTGGGATTGAGGTCGTCGTTAGCGCTGTAATTTGTTGCATCTTGAACGTTTGTCGTTTTGCAGATTCTATTCTAATATTTCTTAGATTTTTATGAACAGGAGAGGTTTCAACAGATGCATGGTTTTGCGAATTGTAATGTGAGATAATAAGTTTGATGATGAGTTATCATATGCTATATGTTAAATGTTTAAGCAATTATAATGTTTCATGCGAAGTTGTAATATTTGATTAGCAACTGAGATAACCAAGTAGGTTACGAAAAATGTTTTCTTTTATTACTGCTGTGACAGAATGATAAAAGCAGTTTTAACCTACATCCTTCGGTCGACAACGGTGTTTCTAACGTTACCAGTAAAAATATTGAGGCAAGATAATCTGTCCTCTTAAAAAACGCTTTAATATCGCAGTCATAATGTGTTTATGTGAATGGACACGTAGTTATTATATTTCTTTTTATTTCTAAAACAAAATTTTATTAACCTTACTATGTGTACGTCCGTATTTGCTGCCCTAGATTTGTTATACATTTTTCAAGAACTAACTGACATCCAGGTAAATTTGAATGACAATATTTTGTGGCTTCTATACAAAGCGATAATGTGCTGTATCGGAGTCGGCTCAATCAAATGATCTTTGAATCATAGTAGTCGTCAAGTCTCTTAACACATTACACATGTTGCATGTGTGTTTACCAATAAAATCGTGTTCTAAACATTTTTAATGTACTTATTAACTCGCAGGCAAAAAATGAAAATAATGACATTTTGTATAAGGGAAAATTACAATTGACTTTGCTTATACGTGTATAATCCATTGATGATTCAGAACGACCTTTATCTGCATTGGCAACGTCGCGGCGTGAAAATTTTTGTTGACTGTGTTTCGTAATCGGTATTTTGCGCGATCAGACGGCGCTTTGGTGTCAATAACATACACGAAAATACATTATTATATACTGCGTCCTTTATAACGGAATATTAAAAAGTTGCTATAGGAAGGAAAATCTGATTATCGTCATCCAGGGCCAGGATAAAGCCTGCGAAAGCGTGTACTGAATTATAATTCATAAAGATGATGAAATACGTTATAAAGTAGAACGTGAACGTGACCCACCATCAAGATTGCCGCCTCTTAAATTATTACGTGCCTTAATAGTTGTTTAAATTGAAATTCAAAATCCTTTGTCTGACATCCTGAAGCAAGTCCTATCTGGCCTATCTGCTCCGGTACAAAAGAGAAACGAAGATTTAATGTTCGGCCTCGCTTACATTTTTTAATGTTTAAGATATCCGATATTTGTAAAATTTAAACGCGCGAAATGCAAAAGGAATAAGATTGCAGCGGCCGTCCAATAATTGCGTAATGAAAAAAGCCAGCCGAGTACAATTTTGACCGGAAAAGTTTTTAATACCAACCTTGAGACCATTTTATTGGTAATATACTACGTTGCCAACATAATGTCCCACGTTGAGACATTCGTATTATGCTTACGACGCATTTCACTATCCGATCAATTACACCAGTGAAAGTACCCTAAGTGCTTGATATGAATTAAAAACTTCAATGTTACGTTTGTAAAAGGTTGCCTAATTATCTTTTTTTCGTATATTCCCGCGAATCTTCATCAATACTGCTGCCTAATAAATATGTATTTGTCATTGATTAAGATCAAAAACAATAAGTGTCCTTAAATGAAGGTAACGTACCAATGTTATCAAGAAAATTGTCTCACTTTTCTTGCACAGTATCCGCATATAACACATGTCACGTTTAAATCTTAGTAAAATTGTTGTAATTTGGATATCGCTTGTTATAATGTTCGCGACACAAATCTTCCTAGATTTAACTTTGGCTTTAACTTGTAAATTTGTACTGTATCATAGTATTGGCTAAGCTCGAATTTTTTGGTCTTTAATGATATCGCTTAAATTTTTAATCATCAAGTTAATAATCCCTTAAGTTACATAAATTACTTTTGGCTGCGTCAAACATTATTTGAGCGCAGCATTTCTATCTGTAATAATCTGTTTTAAGGACGATCAGTATCAGATTATGGTAGGAAAAGTATCGAATGCATGCTGTCTTTATCCCATTTACTTCAAATCTAACTAAATGTATGTTTACTATTACGTGACAGACTCTAATGTTTTATTTATGATTTGTGGTTCAAGCCTCGCGTCGGACCCTGAACTAATACAATTGTGTCTTTATTAATGAACCGGTGTCATCGTTGTTGCGACAAATGGCAATGTGATTTAAAATTGTGTTTTTTTCTTTAAATTCCGCATCGGTAACTTTGAATTCGACGTCTTGAAGGCTAGTATTAGTTTTATGCAGGTCCAGCGCATAACGTGCGTGGATGGGAAGTGTTGTTTGATATTTAAGTAACCAATGATTTCGGCCCACACCGGTTTCGTGGTAACGAGTGCACCGGAGCGGTCTGGCTGGATGCGCGCCAAGTCCGGGTGCTGTGAAATGTGAAGGCCGCCCGTCGATGGTAGCTTTAGTTGTCAGTCCCTATGCTGTTTAATTTGGACCCAACAAACTGCCTCCGCAGTAACATGGTCCGATGCTAAACTTGTCACATTTCACGGTTTTAATGTCGGCCGTGGTAAGAACTACGCTCGGCAAGAATGTTGAATGGTGATTGTAAAAAGTCACAAACAATAGGTTTGTGATAGGCTTGGGATAGGTTTTTCAAAAGTAGTAAGATCGTTTATCTTTTTTCATTTTAGTATAACCATATTGTTTTTTTTAATTTTTCGAAATGAAGAAGAGTTTTCGAAGTAGAAGAGTAGTTTCGATATCGAGATAGTTTTCGAGACGTCGAAGTAGTTATGTGTTTATGAAAAACATATAAATAATTTGCATACCCGTGGTATTACAAACAATACTGTGCATACTCGTAACGTTCGAAAACAATTGTTCCAAACGGTGAGAATTGCCACTTGAAGGCGGTTACCATGATTTATAATGAACGCCCTTGTCTACCTCACTTTTGTACTAAATATATTTCGTAAACAGGAAGCACGTTGGTTCTGATACCATGTTTGTTCTCCACCAATCAAACCATATAAAGACAGTTTAAAGTAACATTTTAATAATCGTTTTCCTAATAATTCTATTTATTAAGTAATCTGACATTGCTTCGTCCTTCATATTGGTTAAAAGAATTAAAATATTCAAATGCTCTGTCGCACATTGCGTTGGTTACAAAAAGGTATTCCGAATTAATATGTATTTTTAGATATCGTGTGATCGCATCACATATTGGAATGGTATTGTCCATTTGTTCGATATTCTACTACTGGCTTTTTAAAAAATGCACAGGGTCATTGACCAGCCGTACTAGCAATATTTAACAAATCTTAGACTTCACTTGGTTTTAGTTTTATTTATATCCACGCGTATAAACGGAACTCTGTTATTAAATTAGATAAAAATAATCTTCAAGCTTAATATTCTTATATTTTTAATATGTTTGCTTATTACTTTGTTAAATATGTAAACATACCTGGTGTTAAATGATAAAAAATAACCTATTGTTTTTATTAAATTTTAAGAATTAGATCGATCTTATTTACGCTAATATCAATTCGAAATTGACTCATAAATCAGACATGATATGTATATGTTCTGATATTAAAATTGAAATTTCTTGTTATAACCTTCATTGTTTCAGACATAACCAATACTTCAACTTATATATTGTATATAAATAAATAAATTAGGCGTCGAAACTAACAACAAATGATATGAAAAGTGTTCGCACACAAACATTTTATCTCGGAGCTTCAATACAATTGCTTCTACATGCAGGTTTTCTACCGGCGTACGCGTTCGTTATCAAAAATGCATTGTTTTTATGAATCCTGTACATCACTCACCGAAGTTTTGGTATCCATTGTTAGTGTGTCGTCAAATTCCACTGTTGTTCGTTCAGGATTCTCACTTGTTACGTCACTGAAACACTGCATTCACTCGGTCCACATTTCTGATTAGGCTGTGGTTGGGTTCTTCAGCTGTTTCGAGTTTGCCTCTCTCGCCCTCTCCGTGTGGACGGCGCTTTACACGCGCCGGATCCAAGCGGCAAAGCGACTAGAGTCGTACTGAGAGTGTTGCAACAATCACCAACGTTTATATATAAGGTTGCATACCGCGAGCCTGCGGGCGTATATATAAATATATTTTTTTTAAGTAACATACCTGGTTAATACATTTTAAAAATATAATTTTTATATGAGGAAATTGGCTTGACTTGTTTAAGATTTAAAAATAACATTTCTCGGATACGGATATAATTAACGCCTGTCCTGACCTGTGCTTTTTAAACACTTTATTTATTTAACAAAACTATCTGACAGTGAAATAAAAATGATATGTGGTCAGACGTAGCAAATGAGGAATTTTTTTAATTGGATTTCCTGCGGAATTCAAGACGACACCTCCTGATATCCGGAGTGGGAACTACTGCGGTGTGCCGATACACAGGCAGGCAGGAAAACGTCTTGAAGTCGGAGAAGCAATGCAGAAGCAATGTCACATTGCGAAGCGGTTGGGCGTGCGACGGTTGCTCGTGACGGTTCCCTTAGCCAGCAGCCGGCGCTTGCGCAACCACGCGAGGACACAACGAGCACAACGGACCATTGGGGGAATCGGAAAATGAGCTGGCACCACCTTGATTCGATACGTGACATCTAAATTACTCACAATAACCCAATGAGATTCCGTAAACCTTCATTATGCTTGCTCATTTATTTAATCTGCATTGAAATTCCTTTATAAGCCGAATACAAAAGGCGAATTTAATGCTTAGCATCCTCAATCAATCGAAGTCAAAAGTCAAAGTCGAAATGTGTCTGGTAAAATTGATGTTGTTCTTTTTTTAAGAACAATATCCGCCTTCCAGCGCAACATAGGAAAAACTATCAAGATAATTTTGACTAATCTAACCCTAGATTTTCAAAAGTCACTTAACCATCTTTCGTTTGTCGTACTTTTGAATGATTTACTTAACGTACTTGATTTTATTACTTGTTCATTACCGATATAATGATTTAATAGGAATTAGACTAATCTTAACAACTCACTAAAGCAGGATTTTATCTAATATTTGCCTAAGGTTTTATCTTGATCTCCATCACTGGCATATTACAAAATTTCTTGCAAAAAGCATACAAATAATCCTGACAGGATAATTAATGGTTTTAGTATTTTTTATATTATCTGTCTGTATCTTTTGTGTCGCGTTAAAACTCAAATTAATACGTAGGTATCAAGTAAATATTTTTAAAATTCAGAGACAATGATATAGTAATGAACTTAAACATGTTGTTTGATCGGTTTAGCCCCTATAGCCTTTATTTATTTATTGTTGTTTCGATTTTTAAATTGTTATTTAACATCGTATTGTTCTATCATTTCTGTAACCTTTGTTTACCTTTTGTAAATTTTAATTATTGTAATCATTAATGTAACCCAATTTGCAATCATTAATGTCAACAGCCGCAAGTGAGCTTATTTTTTTATTTTTTGTTCTTAGGAATAAGCTGAAAATCAGCGTTGAGAACTCTCAGCAAAGCTGAGCTTATTCCTTATTCCTTTTTGCCTACATTTAATTTTGTTATTTTTGTTTGTTTGTCTAATTTTCCTTTATTTTTTTATATCTTAAACTTGTTTTTTTTTCTATGGCAAATAAATTATTATTATTATATGAATATAAATGGCTTCATTGCTTAATTTTTTAAATATATTGATTGATATAACGATGTATAGGGTGTAGGATATGGATTATAAATCATTGTAATGTTGCTTTTATCAGTTTTGGGTAGTACATAATATATGAAACGAATTAACGTCTCGTAAAACTGTAAAGATATGACCACATGGTTGATGAGAAAAAATGTTTTAATGAATACTTAAATAGGTAAGTCATTAATAGTTTATTTCGAAACTACATCAAATTTATAGTTGAGGCTTGATACCTATAAATCCCAGACTCCAGCTTCCATTAGAACGTGGCCGTAATCGGCGAGTAATCGTGTGAAGGTATTATCATAACACAGCGCGGTTACCGCAAGGTTTTTGTTAAAAGTAATTCGTTAAAGCAACAAAAGATTGAAGGCTTGCTCAATTTTTTATTCTCACGCCCGACTTCAAATTAATTAGAACGTAATTATACCATCAACTCTGTCATATCTTTGTTCGCTTTAATGTTTCACTGTTTCGACAAAATGACGGACAGTTGGTAGAAAAAACTTTAATTATTACTATACCTTCTTAGTAAAAGGATTAACACTCCTTGACCATGATTTTATGTTTTTTATAATAGTTTTTCCACGTTTGCCATTTTGAATTTTCTATAACATCGTATAGCTTATAATTGATTTTGATCGAACGATCTTTACAGTTTCCTAGTCGAGCGACTGACTGTATGAGTTTTGCCGTGATATGGAATTCTTGAAAAACTTAATTTCCACGAGTTGGATAGCATAGTCTATGTTCCTAATGATGACGTTCCGATTCTTATCCATATCCAATCCGATTATTATCCATAATAAAATCAAATCAAGGGCTTTCGTAGTTTTGGTAGTATAAAAAAGATTAAATATATGAACCCTCAACATATACCTTTTTGTGCCGTAGCTTACTAACGCTATGTGAACAAAATAATTACTTTCTTTCATAAAGCGAGCCATATGTCCTTAAGACGCGTAACTTATCTGGCCCTCTAGGCAAAGTTACATTCGATTAACGATGTCGCTAGTAGAAAAGTCCAAAATGTATGGAACTGACATAAGTTTACGAAATGACATTCGTGACAATCGTTAATCGAATATAACTTTGTCTAGAGGGCCTGATGTATGTAGTGTTCATTTCGTGTTAAGCTTTAGGGTCATGTTGCGCGTGGGATTTGCTTTTAAAAATATGATTTTGTAATACAATCGATAAAACAACACTAACTTTTATTCTTTTATTATAGACAGGTTTTCGCAGATAATAGGTGATTCGCTCATTCTCGTGATAATTACTAAAATGTCTTTGCTCTATTTAATATATTCATTCACGTTTGTTTGGCATGTGGAACAAATTGAGACGTTTGTCCAATGAATTGATTATGATATATCACGCACCTTTGTAAACGCATCTTTAATGAGATACTATTAAATCCACTTAAAATTCTGACGTCATCTCGCCGTCCTATAGTTGCAGCGCGGGCTAAACTTTAGGTTATTGGCCGCTGATCCGTAGTAATGTTGCAATTCGTGCAATAATAATGCAGAAATTTAATGCTGAAATCGATATTTCATTTGTGCGCCGAGTTTGCCTAGTGGGCTATAATCTTGTTTCGAATTAAACCTAGCCAAGTGTCTCGGGTTACCGGACAAAAGTGTTGCTCAACCTTATAATGCAAAGACCAAGAGACACAAAATGATTGAAAAGTTGAAAAGCCTCATTTGCATAACCCTGGACCGTAATGTATTTAGTTGCTTATTTTGTTTTTTTTTATAGTCCTTTTATAACGAAATCAATGAATCGAAATCGGTGCGGTAATTAACTAGGTGGATTATAGCAAAGGGCGAGGTTACATACGATATTGTTGCGCCGATTTTCGCTCGTGAAAGGCATTGCCTACGAATGCTACTCATTATGTTTACATTGTACGTTATAAGCGACTGCGGTGAATCAAAACACCGTTTTCTGTTGCAGCATCGTTTTGGATAGTGACTCGATCTAAATCTAATTTGGTATCCCCTTTGTACCTATTGTTCTTGCTCTGGAAAATTGTCTAATTGACCCCTTCCGCCTTCGTTTTTGCAAGATTCTAGACCAAGGTCACTTGATATCCGGTACATGGTCGTGTCATACATTTCGAACAATTTTGGGTGTGTCATTGTAAGAAGAATGTGCCGAAAAAGAAAGAAGTTTTCGCATTTATGAACTTTACATTTTGAACCGTTAAACAAACGAGGGATATTAATTTACAAATATTTTTTATTATAATAGCTCACAAGTACTAAAAATAATGTTACAAGTGTCACTTGTAACTTTTTATTATTTAAAAATATTTTCAACGTTATTAGTTACTTTCGTGAGTCAATGATTCGTTTTAGGAGTGAGGATCGAACTGGCAGTCGGTATGTTAAATGATTAGTGTGGTCGTTGGTTACACAAAATTCCTATCGGGTTTTGTTTATATCGGTGATTTCCAAAGTGGTCCATGTGGTTCCCCTGGGGTCCTGGCGGAGACCCGGCGGGTGTGTCATTAAATCTAATCCTCACATGTTTTGACGAGTTTTGGGAACATGATAGAAATATAGCAGCAAGGGGTTCAACGAAATCAGTAAATGCCCATCCTCCCTCCCTCTTTCAAAAAGTACCCACTTAAAGGTTGGCAACGCATTTGCAAGTTCTGTTATGCTGCAAGTGTCCATGGGCGGCGGTGATAACTAACCATCAGGTGAGCCGCTTGCTCGTTTGTCAGCCTAATCCATAAAAAAAAATTGAAAGTGATCTACGAGAAAAAAGTTTGGGAATCTGTGGTTTACATAAAACTCAGTGACAATGACTAAGATGTGTCCTTTATTTTATTTATCTCATTTTGGCTTTTAAACACCGGGTCATTCAGTATTTTTGAATTTGAATAGAATTGCAAAACTGTTTAAAATGTTGCGCTAAACAAAATATTACCCTTTGAAACCTAAATACTCTTTTATGGATTTTGTTTGGTTTGTATTTAAACGAAATAATAATAGGCTTGACGCATAACGCGAAAGAAATCATAGGATGAAGCCCTTAAAACTGAAACACCACTTATTGTCTAAATAAATATAATATGTATGTACTTGCATTACTTACTTGCATTGTGTAAATTTTGCTCCAGATCAAGAATGTTTTTTTGTAAATATTTATTTTTTTGTATCTCATTATAAATGAAATGTATGTTTCGTATGAGAAATACAATTCTATAAACCTAAACCTAATACAGAAATTACAAACAATGAACAACCGGTTATCTTAGTAAAGTGCGAACCAGTTGTGGATTGCAATTACACTATTGCTTTTTGTTTCGTCTTTTTCACTATGTCATGATCTAAAGGTAAATTTTGAACCATTTAAATCTAAAACAATAAAATACATGTCAACATTTTTCATTAATATTTTATCTTTTGATAATACTCCTCAATTTAAGCAAGTTGCTAAATGAGAGCAAAATTACTGCGAGCCTAATACTCCAGATATATATAACTCAACACAATAGTATTGCTAAAGCAAATCGAGAACATTACCAACAACAGCACTCGATCCACTAGTGGATAGAAATTATTCGCACTCTTAACGATTCGTTTAATGAGTGAGGTAACCGAATGAACGCTCTTTCAGTGGTTGGTACATGCTACAATATCAATAAACGTCATTAAACACCCGCTTAGGATTCTCTCCAGCGCGACAGATTACGATATTGTCTTAGAACTCGGTGAATATCGGGTTCCGTGAAGGTTCTCACAATCCCCAGCAACCGATTAACTATGCATGTTATGGATGTCCAAGTCCCTTATCATATAATGTCAACTCACGCACGTTTATTCGTGATCGAGTCAGTGTTATGTCGATCCAACTGATGGAAGCGTACTTCCACGTATTCAGTTTCCAGATGATGCTTAACAAATTTATATAGTTTAACAACATTAACACAAGACGAAAGACATGCGATGCTTAATTTTGAATTTAGTCGAGCGTCTATGGTCGGCAGCCATATCTTCTGTTTAACTATACATACTGTAAAAAAAACTTTGCCTATGGCATTTTTAAATTAAACAGAGCCTAATATGGTGGAGTTTTTGGGATACAATCGGATGAATACCAAGTCAGGTCATCAGTTCTGTCACTTTTTGTTGTGATATAATTCACGTTTGTTCTTCAGTAAGCATTTATGTGCCTGATAAACTTATAGACATATAGATTCTCAGGCTTATAGAGCTTATACAAAATGTTCCCTTTGAATTAAGAATACAAGCCTTCATTCAACCTACGCGGCCAGTCGTCTATAGCAGCACGAACGAGGTCAGTACTATTGGCGTGCTTTTCGCTCTATGATCAAAATCTTGCTGGAATATCCAGTGTCTGTTGTTGAATACAGTATGAGAAAATGGTTTCACAAGGTGCAAACCTTCTGAAATCATTTTCGAGGTCATTCTGAAATCATTACATTAGTTTTTACGACTTTTTCATAAAACTACACCTCAGTTAAGCCCGAATAGGAGTCTACCCACTAAACTATAGGTGACGATGGAAAACCACCTCCACCACAACATCATAGTTTATTGCTCACCACTCAAACTCAACGGTTAACATTTCTTCATCCGTTTCTTTTCCCGAGGGCTACTTCAACAAAACGCGAGTCTTTTCAGTCTCAGAGCCATTAAAATTCCACAAAATATCATAGATCTACCACTTGGCCTTTTTAAAAATAAAATTAAGAAAATTTTGTTGCTTAAAG